>QVOA01015845.1:0-175014 GCA_014825685.1 Pseudomyrmex cubaensis
TAAAGAGTTACGAACATGTTTATTATACGAGTCGCATTAGTATAGTTATCATGCTTCGCTAAACATAAGGTGCAATAATTCTCGCTTGAACTGCGGGAAAATCTTCGCAGTGATACACTGCGGGGCCAAAACGAGCCTTGCTTAACAACATTACGCAACTACTGGATCACACATCAAGATAAATCGTAACATTCGTTCCGTCATAAAAATAGTGTTTCAAATCTTTTCTTATTGTTTATGCGTGAAATTTTAAGAAGTGCGGTAGTAAATAAAGTACGTGAAAGTTTAAAAAATACGGTAGTGAATAAAGTCGTACGTGAAATTTTAAGAAGTGCGGTAGTAAATAAAGTCGTACGTGAAAGTTTAAAAAATGCAGTAGTGAATAAAGTCGTACGTGAAAGTTTAAAAAGTACGGTAGTGAATTAAGTGTGGAATGTGGAAAAATGTGTTTGAAAAGAACTTTAAAATATAATAAAATTTAAACGTCGCGTGTGTGTATTGAATTTCGCGTCTTCCGCGTCGCGAGTGACAACAGTGCTTTTTAACTACGTGGGACGTTGCAGTCTTGGACTACTTCCGACTAAGGGGGGACCTCGTGGTGGAGAAGAAGATACATCGATGGACGACGTAGGGACCGCATAAATATGAGTTATAAAATCAACTTTTATCATTTGTTCCTTTTAGCTAAAAGTTTTGTTATATTTTATTATACGTGTACATGGTAGCTTTATAATTATCCAAAGATAAATTATTTATATTTAATATATAGCTGAAAGGAATAATTTTTACATTGCATGCGTAGTGTCGGCTTATAATAATCGCACTGATTTCTTTTATATAAATTTGGTAGTGGTATATACATGAATCTTCATTTTTATTGATGTTTTTATATATGCAATTTATATATGTTTCTATATTATATACTATTTATTTATACATGCTATTGCTGATTTATTAATTTATATATTGTTGTATATTCTTCCATATTTATGATATATATATAACATTTACTTCTTAAAATAAATTCTTTCAAGGTTTCAATTATTATTCTATAGATTCTCGCGTATCAGATATATTTTCGCGTAGAAAAGTGTTTTCAATTACATACAGTAAAGCTTTAGTGGTTCGAGCGCATAAAACCGATTTTGTTTAGAATTCAAAATTGTTTTTTCTTTTAAATTAGCGATCGACTGTTATCAAGAGACGAAAAACACACGTTTCTTTTTCTCTTAAAGTGAAGAGAAACATCCTACAAATAGATACTCAAGAAAATGAGGAAATTATCAGTAGTCGAAGCAAACCATTTACTTGCTTATAAAGAAAAAATTGAAATTGTGTGATGCTCGAAATCACTGATGAGTCTTACTGTAATGTTACTTATATATATTCTCTCCGCGTCGCGCGTCGGCCACAACTGCGCACTCGCGTAGGTGCGTATCGAAACGCGCGATATTTCGAGAATCGAAAGTATATCGAACTTCGATATCTCTCGACATTTAAACTCGTGCACATAGCACGGAATAGAACCATGTCCACGTTTGAACAGTGTATGCACCGACAAGTCGCTCGTGGACATGGCTACGTAGTTGTCAATGTGCACTATTTGTGGACATTGCGCTGGCTTACAGGATGAAAAAGCTATTATAGTTTCTCATATGACCCTGGCCGCTCTCAATTTTCTCTCTGATTATTATACATAAATATATTAAATATAGTTAAATGTAGTTTGCGCGCAAAAATATAAAAATTTTAGTATCAAATTTTAAAGCATTGCGCATGCAAAAGATCCAAAACAAATATTATTCATCACTCTATAAGAAAATAACATTGGTATGTAGTATTTAAAATTTCTTATTTACAAGATTAATATTATTTATTCTTACAAAAGCAAGTACTTTTGTGTCTGTAAATAAAAGATATGTTCTCGTATAATTTTCTTGCTACTTGTCTAAGATAAGACAAATCTGCTGTTGTTGCAAAATTGCATTTTCGAAATTTGAAAAACAAAATGCTATTAAATAGGGAAGACAGGGAAAGAAATAGTACAAAAAAGTTTAGTAAAAAGAAACGACAGAGAAGTATCGCGGTCAGTACGATTATCGAGCCGAAAACGATCGAATATCGACGGGGGTTGCACAAAGGGGTTGTTTCGCATGGCAGAGCGGCGCGTGGTGGAGCAGCGCGCGCGGCCGAGGTTTGCGGGGGTTGATTTCACCGTCATCAGCGGGCGACGGACCAATCCGCGACGCACATTCCGTTCTTGCCAGCCAGTCGGTTTTCCGGCTGCTACACCAGCTGCGGGACGCCATATTGGCCGAGTGGTGGCGGCGGCCGCCTGGTCTGTGTTTATATCGTCGTTAACGCGGTTTCTGCACGTTCCGTACAGGCCCCGTGTTCTCGTCGCGTGTTCATCGCGAGTGACGTTTACGGAGCGGTGCGCGCGCCCGCAGACGCGGGGACGACGGGCTGTCGTGGTCACGTCGTGACAACAATAGTGCGCGATTCTTTTCGCGGAGACCATCGACAAGTCGCGCGATCCTCTTCTTCCTCGTCGTCGTGCCGTTGTCTCTTCATTTCCGTCTCTTTCTCTCTCTCTCTCTTTCTCTTTTTCTCTCTATCTTTTACTCTCTACTCTTCTGCGTGTTGGACCGTTCCGGAGCACCGTGAGCTCCGCAACGTCTCGGAGTTCTCGTGTCTATCACCTCGTTGTTCACCCACCCCTGCGACAGATCCTCACCAGGAAGGATGCCAGTGCGTAAACAAGGTGGTAAGCTCGTACTGTCTCATGAAACATTTACAAATCATCCGTCCGTTTTTTCCGTTTTTCTCTTCCGCTCGTCGATCGACAATTAAAAGTGGAGTGCGCGAGAGAGTGCGCGGGAGGTGGGAGGGGCGCGTGACTGCGGCTTCTGCGGGTCACTCGGTCAACTGTCATTCCGTTTGACAGGTCGCATCTTCCTTCCTTCCCACGCGATATTGTGACACTGCTACTGCTGCTGCGAGATATCAATATCGTCTCACCTTTCAAAAATCACAAACCAAGAATATTCCCGCTGTCATGTAGCCTGGAGTTGATTAATGGGGATGGTCAGGTGTTTCAGATCGTGGTTAAGACATTGCACGTTGCTTTACGCGACCTTGAAAACTCGCGTCGCATCAATCGACGATCAGAAGTGATGTGTGTGTTGTAAAAACGTCTTTGATCTTGACACGGGTGCTCTCCTGCCGTAATTGACACGTTGTGACAGTATTGACGAACATCGTTTCTCCGTGCTGACACGGCGTGACAACTCGACTCTCAGCTGCTGGCTGACATATTTCCGAATTATATGCATGATATTATCAATTTCATCAATTTTTATGCGAATATAAGAAATAATATTTGTTCTTGATCTTTATAGTTAACTCGATTTTAATTGTGACAAGTGCGATGACAAGTGTGTAACAGCAATTATTATCAATCTCGGGAATACTCGGTGTTTCAGTAGTCGCTCAAAATCTACGAAAATATCGGTCACGTGTCGTGAACTTGCGACCTTTTTCAGAGCGCAACGAGAAGTTAAAGAGGATAGTTCGCGCGTGATCTTTCTATAATTCTCTCGTTAGCCCGCAAAATAAGTGAATTTTAACGATGTAGAATAATATATTTCAAGATAGGAAAGATGTGTGTGTAGCAAAGAAAGAGAGAGCGGGAGAGAGAAATAGACAGTATCATATATATATTGCATATTTGTTTCTTCAACGCGCATCAAAAATTTAATAAATAACGAGAATTGTGCAAAAATCGAATCATGAACTGCCACGTATCAGATGACAATCGTAATTCACGGATTATTAAACAAATCTACTATTATGTGAAAATAGAAAGGAACATTTGAATGTCTTTACATCACTTTTTGCAAAAATTGTTGCCATAGCAATGGCGCGTAGTTTTTAATTTAGAATTATTATATCGAAATGTTTCTCATTTAATTATCTTCTATATTGCTTTATACTGAAATACAGCAAATATCGAAATTAACAAACCTTTATTTTGCAATGTAATCTATATTTTGTCTATTTCTCACAACAAAATTTAGTAAAAAAAATCAAAATCTCATTAAGAGACTTTTTGCGTTGTTGTAATTTCTCAAACGAGACTCACTTAAAACGAACTGCAATTTTTCTCGTGACGTTCGACATCTCGCACGTGGACTGTGAAGACGACGAGAGACACGTCTTCCCGTCGGGGAGACGATTTCTTTCGATGTAGGCCAGCGTGTTGCAATAATCGCACCATCGTCGTCGTCGTCGTTGCGGCGTAAGCCGACGCTTTGGGTGTTTGAACAGGAGCCAAGAAAACGCAATAATTTCGGCTCTAGGCGAGGCTCTTTTACCGCGGTTATGCGACGAGTAACTCACGTGAGCTTGGTCACCGCCGCGGGTGCACCCGACCATTTTGCTCTCGAAATTGCACCGCGACTCCCTCCTTCTTTCTCTCTCTCTTTTTCTTTCTCTCTTTCGTCGTCTCCGCTTTTAAACGACGGCGTATTTTCGTGAATGCTCTAGAACGCTAACCTTGCTCTACAATTTCAAATTCTGCCGTTTATATCGTCGCTAATGTTGAAGCTCGCGTTATTACGCGCAACGCGAGTCATATCAAATAAATTATAATTTATTTTAATTTTAATTTAATTTTCGAAATAAAATTCGTTATATCACATTTTGTGCTGGCGCATGCTGAAATAAAATTATTTTCTTTCTTGAAAAACGAGCCGCAGTATGTTTGCTCAGAGTTTCGAGTGTAACGTCCGGAGACATTAATTTATTTTAGTCGTTTAATTAAAATCGACGCGGTGCACTTATAGGCATTTTGCTAAAAAGCGCGTCTCGTGTAATTTAAGCGGAGTTTAAACTTGTCGCATTTCTTTTTGTTTTAAATTTAACTCGTTGCTAAATCGTGTGAACAAGTTCACGAGTCTCTGGAGAATCCTCTCCGGAATATATTTAATGTCGAATCAATGTTTAATTACGCTATCGCCGGAGGATCAATCGTACTACAATGGGATGAGTTTCTTTATAAATAGAGTTTCTTGTCGAAGTCGGAAGCAAAATTCAAGACTTTGCACAAAGCGAAGACCGCGCGCGCTAAAAATGGAAGATTGATCTTAATTTTAGAATTAGCTCTCTTCTAAAATTTTCAATACGGTTCTTCGCGAAATATACGTGGATCTATAGTCTTTTATTGTGAAATTGATCGTTCCAAAACTAAAATACCAATCGGTTATTATAAAATACAATCGATAACGATTTGTATTTTACGTTTCGACGTGTATTTGTCAGATTTCTGCGAAGAGGAAAATGAATGCATCCCTGTTTCCATTTCGGGAGATAAGAAAGGCATAAATAATAAAAACACGTCCAGGGTGTCTTGGACGGAAGTTTATGATCCTAAGCAGAGTTGTGCGGTTCCGAGGTTAATCCCAAGATGCCACGTGGTGCGGCAAACGCGCGTCGAATGGGTCTCGCGCCGAAAAATCGATATCTCTCTTTCTCTCTCGAATGCCCCAGCTGTTTCTTCCGCTATATTTCGCGGGCGGAAATCTCGCGCGCCCAGGCGTGTAAATCATAGCAACTCTGAAGTTTACAAATTCCTATATAAAACGTTCGTTTCTCGTGCGGGGTACTAAGCGATCGCAGAGAAAATACATCATATAGTATAGAAAATAGCGAGAGTAGAATATATGGTGGGGAGGATAAGGGGACACGTGATGAGAGGAAACAAGGTAGAGGTAAAGGTAACGTATTGATTCTTTTCAGCTATGAACTTCTGCGTATGTAGGCCACAGCGGATATATCCAGAAGGGCATTCGGGTGTAAATAGCGTTAATTCTAAAATAGATACGTTCGTTGTCGAAGCGACGATTGACTTCTTTTGACAAGTCAACTTAAAAAAAAAAACTTTTATAATATATATTCGATAGATTTATAATTATTTACATTTGATAAAAACAAATTTCAAATATTTTTACTTGGTTAGCTTTACAAAGTGCTAATTTTGGAACATGGCAAGGCATTGCAACATTTTATCTAAGAAATTTAGTTAATATCGTAAGTCGTTTTTGTGAGAAAATCTTAATTTTTTGCACTTTTGCGACTCGACATTGGCAGTGCGCCTTCTAATTTGTAAGCTGAGATACACAACGAGGTCGTAGCGACAAGTTTTCAATTTCTGCAGTGCATGCGCTTTTGTAGACAGTCTTACGACCACGTACAGATAGAAACACGAATAGTTTATGGCTCGATGTTTCGTTTAGCTCGACAATCCATGATTCTTAGATATATGCAATATATATACATACATACATATATATGTATTTGTGTGTTTATGTATATGTATATTTGTTTTTTCATGTATGTGCAGTGCAGATATTCACGTACAATATATAGTAGCACGTGGTCTTTCTCTTTATATACTGCCTATAAGAATAATTAATTATTTAGATTAAATAATTATTTAATTTAAGTAATTATTTAATTAGATTAATAATTTTCTTGAAAAAAATGATTTAATTTGGAATTTCTTTTTATTGTCATGATAGTGATTACGTATTTTTAATTGAGTGTTATTTTATATTAGAAATATTATGTTTAAAGTTAAGAACATAATCGAATTTGAGATTATTGCATTTAACGGAATATCGAGATTTTATATTGCACGAAATTTGAAGTTAAAGTGCTGGAAAGGATCAATACCTGTAAATCCTGTAATATTTGAATACCAAAGAAAATATCACAATATTACACGAAATAGATTTTGCTCGTTACAATGAAATATGAATGTCACTTTTAAGACAATGCGAGGCAATTTTACGCGAATTTATAATTCGAATTCGATCAATGTTTGAAATATCGAAACTGCCGTCAAACGGAGAACGCGAACATTTTATGTACCTACCGAGTAGAGCAGGAGAGGGGAAGGCTTCTCTTTATTCTCACACATAATGTATTACTTTACCTTCATGTACATACACACGGCAGATACACGTTCGTACGTATATATGATATAGAAGACGCGGCACAATGAAGGACGAAAGAGGAGATGACGTGCCTGATAATGAGAGCAATGAATGGGAAGTGGGGCGAGAGCTTATGTGCTCTTCCGAGAGCAGAAATGTGTACGTCGCGTTTCACAGAAGCTTAGATATTTACCTGTGTACATGTACGCTATATGTGAGGGTGAGTTTGGCGACTTGCTCTCGTGTACAGATATTGGTTCTCTCCCCTTCTCTCCGCCGCTGTATTTTATAGCTCAAGCTCGGTGTGTCCTGAGGAAAAAGTTTGTTACTTTTGACTTGAATATTTCCGCGCAAAGTCTGCAAACTGCGCGATGCTGGTCGAGCGCTTCGCTGTAGCTGTTGTTTGTCACGCTAACAACCCCCCGAGAAACACGGTAAATATTGTCGTCCGATAAAACATATGATCTCCGCGTGTGTGTGCGTGTCGCAAAATAATTTCTAGTAAAAGTCAGTTTTTTGTCACTATTTTATCAAATTCACGATGGTGGTTGTTTTTTTTTCTTTTTTTTTTTTATCTCGATCTGTCTTTTATTTTGTTATTTTTGTGCGCAGTCGAAGATTATTATTATTATAAAATGTTTTTACTCACATTCGCGAGGGGTATTTCAAAATATTTTTCGAGAAAGCAATTGCTTGTACATAAAAAATTAACAGGCTGAAAATAACGTTCCGGAAACACCACTTCAGCAGCGGTGCGAAATAAATTTATATTCCCGGCGTTTACCTATGTATATCGGATAACAATAAAACACCAGATCCGCGGTTGACAATGAAAATCTATTATGATTATATGAATTATTAATATTTGTAAGTGTCTTTGCGAGTTTCTCGTTGCAGTTATTATTTTTATCCCACAACGCGTAGAATGATTCGGCAAGCTTGATAATATAAGACACCGCAGTAAAAATTCCGTAAGTCAAAAACAGCTGATGTACCGCACATCGTCTATATACGTGAAGATTGGCTCTCGAGATCGGGGCACTTATCAGTCCCGATGATGGTTGATATCAATCATTGTTCTCGGCGACGTCACCGATCGAGAGAGCTGGCTCTATTCTTACAATGCGTCGAGGAAAATAGACATTTCAGTAAGAGATTGCTCGAAAAAGTAAACACGCGCGTATCCTCATCAACGTTCGCGTCGATCTCTTTCATCTTTGAAGTGTTCGTTTTCGTCACGGGCAAACGGAACGTTTTTTGTAACGCACGTATCGCGGTCGAAACTAGATTATCCTTTCACAGCCTTTTGCTCGCGATTCTAGCAAAGTAAACAAACACGGAACGTTAATTTTCTCTTACGATATTTACGTTAATCAACTCGGAATCTTTCTTTGTATTAAAACACTTCATCCTTAAACCCGCAGATGATCGATGACTCGCTTTTAATGCTAGATATATACAAATCCGTTGGGATTAGTTATCGCATTCGGTATTAAAACGAGTTTCTAGATTGTACGTAATTAAAACCTAATTAACGAGTTGTCGCGTACGCGGTGATGGATCATCGACATCGGGATAATTAGCAGTGGGATTAAAACAAATACAAAGAAGGAAGACAAGCCGCGCGCGTAAATTGAAAATCTCTTTTCAGCGGCTTTAGAGAGAATAAATACGTTTGCGCACCTGTACGGCGCCGGTGCAAGTTTCGACAAAACAATTCGCCGGCGGTTTCCGGCTGCGCTGCAGCTCGGGAGTTCGCAGATATTTCATCGCATTGGTTTCTACCGTCAGGCCATCGTGCATCGGGGTTAACCGACCTTGTTAATGTTCGTTCAAGCCGGCAAGTATGCGTCGTTCCGCCTTTCATAACTTCCGATCCCTTTCCACTTCGGCTTTCCGCGCGTTTTCGCTCGCGCGAATTAATCTCGGCCTGAATGCGGCACGTATTTGAGCCGCGATTTTATTTTTACTGTATGCCGCGAGTTGTGCAACAATTAACTCTAATTACGTGTAATAATTTTTTTGTTTTTAATAATTTTAATGATATTTTCTGTTAGGTTTTGTGTATGTGTGCGCGCGCTACAATGTGCACAGTTACGGTTTTCTCTTTCAAGTGGAAACGTTTAACAAGCAGAGTTCTGATTTATTGATCGTTGTAAGTTTTCGCGTAATAGAAAAACTTACGTTGTTCCGCCCAGTGACGAATTACGTCGTGCGAAATTTGACACAGTAGCGCGGATCGTGCCGAAAAAAGAGTGATTATGAAATCCCGCGTCGCACACGCGGAAAAATCGAACTGGATGAGAAACTGAAAGGCGAAGTATTGAGCGGAAGAGTTTTTCCTGTCTCGGCATTATCGGATGGAAGCTCTTGGCAAGACTTCCCTTGATCGGAACTGCAAAATGGCCGAAGAAAGAGGATGGGAGTTGATGATCGAAAATGCCTCTCTTTCGGCTTTTGCGTCGTAATAGGGTCAATGCTTTTGCATATTCAGTCAATGCTTTCAGAAATAGATTAGCCACAGAATGCCTTGCGAGAGTGTAACAGAATTCTTTTGATCTGCCGTTAGAAAGACAGAGTTGAGCTCAATATACATATATTATATGTATATATATATGTATAATATGTATATGTACATATTCTTTTTTCTTACATTTATTTTTGTCTCGTGTATTTTCGTTCGGCCTTTTATTCGCGAGAACGATGAACGTACGTTGGAAGGCGGAGTTGGTGGAGTTCGATCGCTAATGGACGGTGCATTTGCGAAAGGGATTCGTATCGATTAATATCAAGGCGAAGCATAGTGGAATCAATAGAATTATTCGTGTCGCAGAAATTACTTGCGACGTGGCTTGATGGTGAACCTGATTGTTTATGCGGGAGAATAATGCACCGTCTATAATAACGTTTCGTATCTGCGTGTAAATTTGTTGCGATTAACATTAGCATTACAGCGTACAACGGAAATATTATTCTCGATTATTTCCGATATTGATGTTTCATTTTTTGCAAGGTCTACGTGCAAAATCGCATATTTTCATCTGACATTCTAAACGCGCAGCATCTCATTTCATTTAGATTTTTAAATTATTATTATTATTATTATTACTGATATTATTATTTATACATATTGTTGTTGTTATTATTGCTATTGTTATATTGTACATTATATTATACGAAAAAATTATGTGCTAGTATTATTTTATTATTACAGTTTCATTTAGTTTAATTAAAACGTCGATTCTGTTACATTCATAACGCAGACCTTTTCACCTGGTTTCTGTTTCGATTAGTCGCATATCGCCGCGATTATTATTGGCTTCCTCTGCCGGATTTATATCCACTGGTACCGATATATTTAGCGCCGAATACTACTCATGGCTGCCAATTAGTAGTAGGTATCGATAGTTTGCGTCTCGAGATTGCGGTCCACTGAGCTGTGTGCCACGTAGTGAATGTCCGTGTATCGATCACTCGTTTTTGTCTATATCTACGTTACAGTCGCCAGAAATATTTTAACATTTACCGAATCGAAAGATTATTTATTTGATATTTTATTTAATGAGAGATTAGACGACAAAATTTCATGATCAGATTACTTAAGCAAAATGATGTTTTATGATAAAAGTTTGAATTACACGATAAAATATACATGGCAAATACAGTTCTAATAAAAAATAAAACGGAAGAAAATACATATTGTCTAATTACATATTTAATTGTGGAAATTCTACGCTCGCGAATGAATGAAGTTTCATAGATACAGATGTCGATTTCCATTTTATGTATTACGTGAATCGAGATGTCTCGAGACGTCATTACAGTCACGTGTGTGTGTATATATATATATATTTTGCATGTATACACATACATCGACGTATACACAGACACATGGATCTTTTCTAATGTAGGACGCAGCCGACAAGGCTAAATTTAGGATAAGATGCAGCAGTTGAATCTCGAAGCGTTGGCCACGCATGTCGTCAGCGCCGACGACCATCAAGACGAAATTCTTTTTTTTTCGTTCCGTACAAATCCGTCTTCAGTCTCTCGCGAAAAATCTTTCGTCTGCTCGCGAGAATCGCGGTTGAATTGCGAGTAAAAAAGAGAGAAAGATAGCAGCGACTCGTCTGTTCGTCTTCAACACACACGGAAATCGCCAAGTGTCACGTATCGTCGAACTCCACGTGCTATACGACACGACAATTACATAAATACAAAGTGAATTGGCGAACCGCCTAGACGCGCGATACTTATTGTTGTGTCGCTAAGATTTTTTGGAAGCACATATCTCGTGCACGTATCGCAGCTACGAAAAATCTCTTGGATAAAAAAATTAAGGGATAGAACAGAAGGAAAAGCAGCAGAGAAATGTTGATGGAAATTGACGCACGTGATATTGTGATGTCAGATTATAGATTTTGTCACTTTGTGCTTAAGTGAGCGCAAAAGTCAAAACGATGCTTTGCATTTGATTTTGATACAATTCAATGTAACATTTTCGCGGGCAACAAGTTATGAACTGATTCGCGATTTGAAAGAGAACGCGTGTTAACCTGTATACAGTGCGCGATATACACTTGCGATATGTGGGCACCGGTGATATCCGTCGTGTGGGTCGTTGTATATATGATGCAACGAAAACTAATGCCGGAAAATATAGATCACGAGACGTCGAGAAGTGGCGAGGGTAAATTTTATTTCGAGATTATACACGTAGTTTGTTGTGGATTAAATTGGATTCTAGTCGGTTTGCGCATTTTTCTGCCAATACAAGCGTAAAAATGTAAAAATGTTCAACCATAATTTAATCGGACAATTAAGTGTACAGAAAACTGAAATTGCAAATAATCGAAATATGCACGTAACAAGGACGTGAAAATAACGTTTTTTTCTTCTAATAACATTAATTTCACTAGGAAATTCGAACGCAAAAACACGCGGAAAAAATTCAGAAATTCTCGAAGAATTTGTTTTCCAACATTTACTTAATATAACACGCGCGGAATCGCAACTCGCATTTCTATGTGAAATTGTTCAGTGTGCGCTGACGCGATTTATCAAATCGATAGCAGATTATGTTCTCGAACATGGTGGTCGGAAATCGTGCTTCACCAGGCGAAGCGAAGAGAGACGCCTCCTTCTCTGTGATAACGAAACAGTCTCGCGCATATTACCCGCGCGTACTCGTTGATCGTTTCGCAACCGGAGATTTACGAGCAATCCGACAATACGCAGAATTCGGCCGCGGACGGTCTGCGCAATGCGGTCTTCTCTGTCTCGAATCTCGTTGCTCGAGTGTAATTTGCATGATTTAGATGCAAGGTCACGTTAAGGCTTCGTGGTATTCGTTACGATACCACGGGACGCGCGCAATTCTGCACGTCGAATTAGCAAATTAATTGGTGACTAAGCTTGACCATGGGTATGCGCGTTAATTGGTTCACGCCGTGACACACGGCACACGCATATATCGGAAATTGTTCGATAGAATACGCCATGTACACCAAAGAGAAGAGCGTTAAGAAAATCGAGCGCATTTTGACTCTGCTTTAAAAAAAATAAAAAATAAAAAATCGCAGTGTGATGATTATTTTACTATCGAATAATTATGTCATCGTTCGAGCTACTTATTCGATTCTCGTTTTCTATTATAATATTTTACTCGCGTCACCGGAACGAATCTAAGTCAGTCTTACGTAAATTGGCACTGATTCAGATCGGTCAGTCTAGCGTACGTTTTCGTTGAAGGTCGGGAATTTCCATTCCGTACAATACATTTAACAATTTTAGAATAAGGCGACGTTTCTCTGATTTATTTCAGACTTCCTTCTCGGTTTCAAATGGAAATGAATTTCTACCAGAATTTCTAAGGAAGAGAATAAAAAATTATTTATGTATGTAGATTGACAAAGTCATTTCTGACGATCTCGCAAATTTTAAGTGTTTCAATTTTTAATTTTTACTGCCACTGAGATTTTCACGTTTTGTGTGTCGGATTTGTTTATCCTTTTTTAATCTCGATCTCTCTCTCTCTTTCTCTCACAAACATTGTGAAAGATTGATCATTTCCGGAATGAAAATCAGGAAAACTAGAAGCAGACGAAGTTTAGATGGAATGAAGGTGGAAGTTATGAGCAACGTAACCTCTCGTTAATTAAGTAACGTTGCGCATCTGGAAAAGTATCCTAGACGTGTCTTTCCACTCTCAGCTTTTCACGATTATCTCGTTCGTCTTTATCTTATCGTTTCTCGTCATCTTGCGCGCGCGCCGCGAGTTTCTACCGTTTCTATCATTTTCGTAACGTGACGAAACGACAAGTCGTCAGTACATCTAGTTAAAATACAAATAAGCCGTCAGAAAATAATCTTTATACAGCATCCAGTCGATTGAATATGAGCTGATGAGAGAATATACGGAAATACGAATAATAAGCTCAAATTTTATGTTTTTTTTAATTAAATTAAAAAAAGTCTTTGATCATACTCTTCATATCATGCATGTGAGTATCGATCCTAATAGAAAACGAAGGACTTATTTGTACGTTTTCGCAAAACCTTCAATAATCTGCAGTATAAAATCAGCGGCGAGATTGATTAAACTCAAGTGAAATTTCGCTTCATACATACACGAGGAGCGTCGTTAATTGCTTGCTTCCAGACGGAATCTGCTCATGCAAATTGGCATTGATATGTGCCGGGTCAGACGGTGCGCTACCTCACGTGTTCGTCAACCAAGTTCGCAGGAGAGACAGGTCGAACAGCTGACGCGTCCAGCTTGTCCCGTCGTCTACCTTGCCGTCTGTCTCCTGAAATTCACCGCGGGGGGTTACCCAGTCGTGACGTAGATACACGCTATTCTGGTCGGCCCGTGACGTTATCTTCAGAACAGCCCAAAAATAATCTCAAGTAGCGCACATGCGTAACAGTCTCGATTCGCCGTTTCTTTTCTCTCCTTCGTACAAACGACGCGATCTGACCACGAAGGGTTAAGATCTGAATATTTTTATCTGAATACATAGTCAAGTGTATATAATTTTATACGTAAAATATTATTGCGATGTAAAATGCAATAGCTTTAATTTTGCGTTAACAAGCAGACGCAAATTTATAGAATTTTGTTTTAAAGAATACACATTTATAAAAAATTCTTTGCTCAAAGTCAGATTGAAAATTCAGAACTGTCTGTCTCCTGACATATTGTATTTCGCTCGAACTTCAAAGGTTTGATGTAAATACATAGCTCGCGGAAGCTTCTTCCGCCCCGATCGAAGGCACGTTGATTTCGCAATAACGAGCATTACGACAAGAAAGATCTCCGAACGATTCTTTCTTTATGACATTTTCAAGGTCTTTTATTCCGTCGTAGAATCGCATTACGATCTTCCGAAAGCGTAATACCGCCATTGCCGGTCGATTAAGAACACAAAAAAAGTCGGTTGTGTAGCGCGCGATAAATTCCGCTCGTTTATTTTTCTCTCCGGCTACTCTTGTAGTCGTTTTTCTCCCGGCTTTGCGATTAGTAGTTCGAGACCCAACTGTGAGGCACTACTCTCACTCTCGTTTCGCTTTATTTATCGCGATAAAAATCCCCAGTTTTTCTTTTATAACTTCGGACCGATTTAATATCGCGTTATATCCGATCGTATAAATTTTATCGGGAATTATTTAATATATAAACCGAATTATAGCGCGGTATGTGACGATGTTCTTGAAAATAAAATCAGAATATAAGAAATAAACAACTTCAATGTTCCGGATATCCCGGAAGATATCCGGAAGCCAAAGAGCTCCTCTTCGGGCTACCGTTTGAGTGCGCGCTAGATCTGAAAGATGTTACGGTCACGGGCGCAAATAAGAAAAATTTAATTAGCGCGCTCGGCTATTTCGCGCGCTTTTCTCTTCGCTCTCCGGAGATATAATGAAGTAACGCGCTCGGCCAGGTGGCCACTTTTGCGGCTGGAAGAACAGCAGCACCGAGTAGGTCCGGGCGAAATGGCGAAAGAACGGTCGTTGGTACACGCCAAGACTTGGCTTTATTTTCCTTTTCTCTCAAAGTGGATCTCGCTCCCGTGGAACGACGACCGCCTTTTTTCGCCGGTTGCATCAAGCTGCTTCTTTCTTCTCTTTATTCTTCTTTGTACCTCATTTCGTTCTTGTATATTCTTTTTTTCTTCTCTCTTATCGCATTTTACACGACTGTATATAAATACATATTTCTGCGTGAACGACATCTTTAAACTTGTGGTAACAAAAAGAAAGGTGTAGATGAACTTTACGGTCAACTCGACGAATAGCATTTTTTCTCGAACATCGTCGCGCTTTCGTTCATCGATTATATTTTCCTTTTTGATGGATAAAGTCGCTTACGCGAGAACAGCGGCGTCTTATAATGGCGATCTATTTGATGACAGCAGAAGTCGTCTTTGACGATGGCGCCTCATCATCATGGCTTGCTGCCCGGCTTTCGCGATCGTAATCAGTTTCTTTAAGAGCTTTCCAGCTTGATCCTGTTTACTTCGAGATTATATAGCGACGTATTCCGCCTCGTAAATGTCTCCCATTATAGAAAGTAATTTCTTCAATGAACTCTTTTGACAATTTATTTCGCAAAATGTAACACGTGTATTATGTTCATTTCTCGGATTCAATCAGGTAACATTTTTGATTGAAATTCAGTCGAGGTTCATTTTTTTAATTAGAACACTTCTTATACTTTTCACACGTTTTTTTCCTATTCCTTTTTTCTAATATACCTTTAAATGATCAAATCTCCTTAAAATTTTCCGCAAGTTTTTGCTTAAGGAATAAAATATTTTTTATAGAAGTATGTTTTATGTATTTGTTATATAAGTTTCGGAATGAAATTTGGGTGAAGTTTACTTTGGTTTTTATAGATTGACACTTTTATAGTCTCATAAAAGAGCCCGGCGTAGGTCAAGGCTGCGAACAGACCCAATCTCACGTACCATTTTTAATTTTTTTTTTTTTTTATATAACCTTTACACGGATGATTGCAATCACTCCTTTCGTGACTTTCTATGCATAAAATTTGATATCGGGTACTTTTATATGCATAAAACTTGATTTGCTTTATTTTTGCAACGTTCCAGACGCGTGTCTGTTGCTTAATAAATTATTCGTCATTTTATAATATTTCGTCTTTACTTCAGAATTATTTTAGAATTTTACAGAGCGACAGAGATTACATTATGATAACTTTTACGAAATTTGTATGTGAAAAAAAACTAAAAAGTCTTTTATAGACACAAACATACAAAAAAGGGAGTACAAACAGCTTTTACAGAGTTAATAATAGTTAAAAATAAGAAAAATCAATCAATCAACCTTTCCGTTCTCGTCTTTTACTTTCCTTATCACGAGAAAATAGAAGGAGTCGATTACCCTCAGCATCCGGATATAATGTCGTTTCTCTGTGACGTCATCGTTCGATGGGAGGTAGGCTACGTAACTCTTAGAGGGCGCAAAAGTGGGTCAGGGATGCAGACCACGGAGTATTAAGCCGATGTAGTCTACAGTCGCATTGTTATTTTATTTTCCAATTTCCTCTGGTATAACTTGTTTTAAGAACCGAGAATTGAGAACCGAGAACAAAAGATAGATAAGAGTATCACATTCTCTTTTTTCACTTTATGTAAAAATTTAAATTTAATTCTTATTCACTTGTTGTTTTAACGAGAATCATTAAGATATACCTGATGCATCTCTGTAGACTTGTATAACATATTGTCGCAGCATTTATAAAAAAAGAGATCTTTTTGCAGGTGAGTCTAATCGCATTATCGACTACCAGGACACTCCGCCAACTATGGGCTTCACGCACCGTCCAGCCCGAAAAAACGCAGGTACGATAAAACAAACCTCTTTCTGGAAAGACATTAGTTTTTGTCGCGTAACATTTTTCGGAGTGTCTGTTATCTGGAAGAAAATCTGAAAAGCGTAGAACGTTCGAAGAATTTTTTATCAAGACTCGGCAACTTTTATATAAGGACATTTTATGTCTTTGAAAATTTTGTCTTTATTTTGAATTTCTTTCACGTAAAACTTAAATTACGTTAATCTTTCCCTCTGTTCTTTGTAACTTGGAATCTTGTCGTAACATATACAACCGGTTATATTATTTTTTATTACAACGACTTCACAAAAAAAAAAAAAAAAAAACAAAGAGCATTCTACTTCGAAATAGCGCTGTTAAGTTTGACTACAGTTATGACTTTTGCACTCGCTTGTATAATCTTGTATCCTTTGCTACATCCGTGCAAGAAAAGCATTTATTGAGATTCTCAGCTGTTTCTCTTACATTTGTGCAACTGACATATTCTTTAATTTTTATCTCTCGTGTGTAAAAATATTTTCAAAAGTGTTTTTGAGATCTCATTTAGTTTTTGAGAAGAAGCGACTCATCCTATTCAGATGTATTATTTTTATATGAGAAAATTGATTTGTCGAACATCAGTAGAAACGGTCTTTATATTATCCAGGGAAGCGTAGCGGAAGCTACGTTCGTTTTCCTATGATTGTTATTGTTCAAATACAATGTTATACTTTGCGTTAGGTCGAAAACGGTAGATATCGGCATGTTTCTCGTTATTCTTTGACGTATACACTATCGCGGAACGAATGCGGGGAGGAGAAGGGAAAGTACATATTGCACGACAGCTGCAACCAAGACACCCGTTGAGATTTCACTTCGCCGGAGAACAATGGCTGCGTTGTCTTTTCCGTGATGGGACGGAGGCACGAAGGAAAACTCGAATGGTTATTGAAGGAAATAAGGTCGCCGAAAGAAAATTGCAGACTGTCACGTGAAGCATTTCTCTTGCTTTGATTCTTTGTCAGGGCGGCTTTTTTTGAAACGCGAATTCAGCGATGAGAATCTGTATCGAGAATTTCATTATTAGAAAGACAGAGAGAGAGAGAGAAAGAGAGAAAAAGAATCTTCAGAATATTCAGGAAAATTCTAATCCTTAAAATTCAACACCATGTTGTGTCGTTTTCGATGTATGGGGAAATATATTTTCTTTTTATTGAAATAGAAAGTTCATGTACCTGTGCAATATTTGAACTTCTCCGTGCACAGTTTTATCTCTCGCAATTTTATCATCTTTATTAATTTGAACTCGTGATTGCACGTTCTTAATTGACGCAGCTACTTCTTAAGAAGCTAAGCTGCCGCGATGGAGAAACCGCATAGGAAGCTAGATCGTTAAATACGCACGTCGAAGGGAAGGTAGAGCCTCCAGTAATTGCTTCGCTTCTCCAACGAACGATTTTCATGAATATTCATTTCTGCATCCTCTTATATGAGCGTCATAAACACGGTTAGCGTTCCTGCGCAAAGCGCGAATTTATACTTTCGTTTACGCGAATAGATATCTACGTGAATTTTAATTAACTGTACTTTCAGCCGTATGTGTTTAGCGAAATAAGAAAGAGCAAAAAGAATTTCTATATGTCGTTTAAAAAAACGAGCAAACAAACGAGCAAAAAAGAAGTTCTCCAGGTGAAAAAATGCAAGCGACTAAGAGCATTCGCAACTGTACAAATTGCCGTCGGCCAACATATTACAGCTCCGAGGTGCAGCCTGCAGCAATCGCGCTGCTACCACGACCTTTTGGACTGGATTAGCCGTCAGCAAGAGGGTGTAAATGACACCGGCGCTATTGCGCGTAAATCATAAGCATCGAGCCACCGAACGTGTGCTTCGTTTTTCCGCTGAGTGTAAACTGGGCCGATGCACTCAACGGCGGCGGTGGCGGCGAGAATTGAAAATGCGGGAAAATGCATCGTTCTGAAACACGTTCGTGCGGATTGCACATAGGGCGGGAGAATTGCGTGTCACGTAGTTCTCTTTTATTCTTTACGACATAACGCGCGCAACAGACTATCTTGTTCTCATCGTATTTTGCCTCGAAATGCGCGTCGGAATGTGCATTTTACTCGCGATACTATTTCTGTATTAACGTGTTCGACGTGCGTGTTATTTTATTCAAAAGTGTCTACCGCTTGGAAAAACATGGAAAACTTCCGAGAGATTTTCAGGAAATTTTCGCTGAAAAATCATTCTTCTGAGAATTTTTTTTCCTTATTAACGAACAATGTAAATATTAACATCAATTTTTTCTCTTATATTTTTCAAATCCAATATTTGCGATCTCAATTACGTGTTGCTCTTAATAACTGTCTAATTTTATCTGGAGGTGAACAAAACTGCTTGAAAAATCAAGAGATCGTCATATTTTTTCTAGATTCAGCAAATGTCAGTTTTTTCACGGCGGTGGACATTACCACGTGTTATATTCTCAAGCAGCCGTCGATTTCTCAAGCAGCTTGAAATTTTTGCTGTAACTAACAGTTACAGAGTTGTGCGGAAAGAAGGATTAGCTAGTCTCTTTTTCTCTCTTTCTCTCTCTCTTTTGCTGCTTTTTAGACTATAGTACTCCCGCTCGTTGATGTAGACAAAGAAAGAAAATTTACTTTAACCAAAGTTGACGCTAAGCTAACGTCGGATGTACGAACGATTTTGAGCCAGGAATTTCATCAGGTTACACTCTCGGCGTTTCCGTCAACGCTGAGGAAAATTCATATCTCTCTCTCTCTCTTTCTCTCGTCTCGACATACAAATAACTTGCAATCTGGAAAGCGCGATGATTACGCGCTGTCAAAGGATTCAACAAGAGAGGAGAGAAATTTGAGGTCTCGGTACAGAGCACGTAGAGACGTGAATTCGCGCGCGGAAGTTCACTTGACAGATCGCTCGCTTCGAAAACAATATTCGGATTCACGCAATTTGATGCGACGTTGTATATGTATGTATGTATGTATGTACATACATACGCGTGCAGTCGCGAGAGAGAAATCCGCTTAGTTTCTTGCAACACTTTGTCGCCTTCCCCCTTTTTTCCGCAGTCCGCGTTCCTTATTTAGCAGCCGCGAAAAACTGGGGCAGGAGAATTGCGCGAGCAAACCGGGAATCAGCTTCGCGGAAATACGAAGGAATGCGGTTTGCGGCGGTTGAAAACTCGCGGCGTGACGTGTAAGCCCGCAACGCGTTGATATAAATTCTTTTCACGGGTTTCAGAGGGATGCCGCAGACTCGCGCCGAGAACAATGCGGTATCGTTAACGGACGAAAATGCATGATAACATTTTATATTGTTTTCGACCATGTAAAAGTTCTCAAAATACTACACCAATTAATGACACACACAAGAAAAATAATATCATGCTGTGTGCGGGGTTATCAATCGTAAGTAATATATAATTTATTGAAGAGAGCGTATAATGATTTCGACCACATCAAATTTTAAATCGATCATATTGCAGCATGCGCATTGCAGCTTGATTAACCGGAACCAATTACGAGATGACAGGCCCGTTTTAGCGGAAATCGCGGGAATTTAATTAATGATATTTGAAACAATACGTGGTTTTATGTTGTATAAAATGTCGGACCGGAGAAGAATGATCGAATCACGATAGTAATATTAAGCACGAAATTTTATATAATTATATTTCAACTAGAGCACGTCGACAAATGAAACAAAAACATTATTTTTTTAGTTTTGTGATGAGTTTTAAAATATATAATGAGTTTTCAATGTATATATTCTATTAATCTTTAGAGAACCAGCATCTTTTTTTTTTTAATCTTATACTTTTATAACTGAAATTTGTATTTACATGTATAACGTACATCTTATATAAAGTTATCGTGCAAATTCATTATAGAGTCACTATAATGACTACCTCGGCTTTCGAAGGAGCAGAAACAAGTTATCTAACACGTTAAGTAGTACGCCAGTACCTGGGGACCGACGCTGAACTTTCCGTTTAGGCTGCGCCGGTCCTTGCGGGCCAACGCTGGGCTGGTTTTTACTTTGTATGCTCACACGCCGCCTAAACGGAAAATCAAAATCGGCGTGGCACTTAATAACGTGCTAAATATAAAACATGAAGTGTTGATAAAGAGAATTGAAATCTCTGATTACAAAATCAGATTTTTTCATTTTTTATGGTTGGACCAATACCGGCAACTAAATCTCAGCAGATACGAGAATATACAAAACTTTCTTTTAGTCTTATCCAGAGTGCACATATTTTTTAACAGAGTAAATCGATTTTGCTATAATTTTTACGAAGCTTTCGGCATTCTCACATAAATATTTCACACAATCTCTCTGGTGGATCGCGCGTTGTTTCGCGACAGCAAATAAATCTTTCCTTCTTCAGAAAGACGACTTTAACGTTATGGTATCGCGACACATCCCGCGAGATATATTCCTTCCTTACTTTACGATCGCGCGCGGTTTTTATTTGTGACTTACAGCCGACGTGCAGGTTGATTCATTTATGAAGCCGTGAGGTGCGCGAGGATGATGTCTGCGTGCTCGTTCGCAGATGCGGAAATCGATTTCTTTCGGGAGAAGAATCTTAAATATCATTTCTGCGCTTCCGTTAGCACGGGCGGAAGTCCGCTTTGGCAAAACCCTAGAGGGCAAATGAAATGAGGTGGAATAAAAATTGCATCGAGATAAGGCTTTTTTCTCCGCGAAAATATCTCGGCAAAATCACATTTTCACCGCGCTGCACTTCTTCGATTCAAATGGCACGGATTTACGCTCGCAACGAGCGAGCAAATTTCGATTAATTACAGATACAGCTTTTCAGTCTGGGATTAAAATGTCGTTTCGAGAAAACTTCGTGCTCAACGAACTCCGTGACGCGCTCTCTGCAATTTCGTATTTCCTATTAATTAAAAGTTCAGTTTGTTCGTACTTGACTCGTTAAAGTGCGAGTTTCTTCGTTCCAAGCTCTCGTAAATGTTTCGATTTGAAAAAAAAAACGCCGGAAGACACGTGCAATCGTCAAACGTGGAAGATGAAAGCCGATTATTTCTCGTCATCAAGCTTTAATCGAGTTGTTCAGTGGCAATGTGTTTCGCTTACAGTTGAATTTAATCGATGAAATTTTTGGCGTCCACCAATGACACAGGAAGGAACGTTGGAGGAAGAGAAAGAGAAAAGAAACGAAGAGTTTCAAATATCGAATGGAATGTATTGATCACCGGTAGTAGAAATGGTTGTAACTTCCTAGCGAATTGAAAATTTCTTGCTTGCTTTTTGTTTTTATATTAGCTCTCCGTTTCTTATCACACACTTTGACTATTTTAATATTAAAACATAGAGATCGTCAGAATTTATTATTTACTCTTATGTTGTCGGATCGCGCGACGACAGATGTCACTTAACAAAAGTTTGCGGAGTTTCGAATGAATAAAATATAGCGAGCCACTCGAGATTTCTGACTGTCGCGTATCTTCAAATACTCGATAACTTTACTGATTGGATATGTATATATGTATATATACATATATACATATCTATCAATAATAACGTCACGCTTCTTTGAGCTGGACGAGAGTGAGAAACACTTTCCGTGACACTTTGTCTCAGCAAGATGTCTATTCTCTAGATAAAATCTGTGGAATTTTCTCGTAGAATCTTATCAAGACTCAAAACTCTTTTTGTTGAATAGTCTTTCCAAGACGTTTTTTTACATTTTCATGTAACAAGAACTTAATTGATTTGGAAGAATTAGTTTTTTTCTCACGTTTTTGAATATAGATGTTTGAAAATTCGCACAACACTTTTAATTATTTTTCAATATAATATAAGCAATACATAGAACACATTTTACATAATTTATTTTACAAATATTTTAATATTTTAATTTTTTCAAAACGACTTACAAACTGTCTACCGATGACAGTGATTTAAATTTGATTGAAGACAAAAAATACACTTCTTCGCTTTCTTTACCGGAACGTTTCGATCACTTTATTTCTGATCATCTTTAGTCAATCTACATTAATGGATCAAGTGTACAATCAGTCAACATAACAATATGATTGTTCGCAAAAAACATAAGTAAATTTTTTTTTTTTTGTAGTCGAACATATGTATATAGACACCATGCTCAAGATTTCGTGGCGAGAGCGGGCGCTTGAAGAATGCTCTCAAGTTTCGCGAACGTTTTCCAAACTCTTCTGCGCATCGCTTCTAGTTCCGCATATATAGATCGTTGTATTCATTATTTCGCCGCTAAATCGTTTGTGAATAATGGTCGTCGTGAATCTCTCTTCGGTTGACTTGCTGCTTTCGTTGAGGAACTCATGCGCTTCAGTTCTTCGAGTCCGCTCGAGCCGAAATGTATTCGCGGAAAAAAAAGAAGCACCTCCCGGTGCGGAGAAGTGTCATCTCCGAGGAGCTTCTCGACTTTCTTTTACAAAAAATCAAAATAATAAACGCGTTCGTAAATGTTTCGAGGAATCTCCTCATTTTTTCTTTTTTTTCGGATCTTAACCGACTTTAGGGTTCGATAAAACTCCAGAAAAACGAAAGAAAACGCGTGAGTACGATTAATCTATTTAAGAGATGGTTACACGCGATAATTCTCTTCGTTGCTCGTTCTCTCTCTTTTTCTTTTTCTCTCTTTCTTCCTTTCTCGGTCTTTGTATTGTGTACGAGAGTGCGGTGTATCGAACGTTTATCTGGCTTTCTTTTGTATCTTTTACAAAGGGAATCAGCCGATTACCGAGGTCGGTCTTCGTCAGGTTCTCGCGCGCGCTCGCGGCATTTTGCCGAGAAACCATCGGCGGATTATAAGCCGTTTCTTTTTCAAAGCGTTTCTTCGACTCTTTACAAACATTGATAGTCATAGTGCGCGATAGGAATAGTTCACAAGTGATCTGCGTGTTGTCGTTCATCGCAATCAAAAAACTTAAAATACGTATATAAATTATCTATCGATTCTCAGCCAATTTTGTACGCTCGTTTTATTTATCAAATTATTCTTTAGAAGTTCGATTCTATCGAGAAAGAAAAGTATCGCGACATTGAAATTATTAATTAAAATTTTGCAATTTGTCTCTCCAACAAATTCTTGAAACAATGAAAATTTCTGAGACATTTACACAATAAAGAAGAGGCAAAAAAATGTATGGAAGATACGAAATCTCGTTTCTTACGCGAATGCGCTAAAGATCCAAGTGATCAGAAAGTGATCCCCAACACTGTCGCGATACAAGTAAAGCCTAGAGCAAATTCTGACGGCGCAGTCGAGATGTACGACCACCTCGTCTATCTAGCAGATATTTCGGTCGTAAATTCGGCACGAACGGAGTGTATATCGTACAGATACGGCCTCTATCTACGTGCCTCCACCCATCCTTCCCTCACTGAATATCCTCCAGAGGCCTCCGCGTCCAGCGAAGACACCCTCCCTCTTCCTCCTATATCTTCTCTTGGTCGCGTATCTTGCATCTGCAGCCGATCGTCGTTCTCACGAGCTCCCGCTCAATTATTCCGCGAGACTTCGAGAAAATCGATATTAGTAGACAGCGAGAGATCGCACTTTTCCGATGCACATTCACCTGAACATTGAGAGGAAGGCAGTATTTTTTTATTTTCTTTTCATTTATAGCGCGGGCGCAATAACAGCATTTTTTTTATTGGTTTTGTTTACGTTCTTGGTAGAAAATAAGGAAATAGATGCAAAATTACTATTCTTTTTAGTATTAAAGATGTTAACAAGCATAAAATGACAATTTAATGTCTTACATATTTTGTACTCGGAATCTTCCTTTTATTTGATCTTGATATTTTACAACGCGCCACAAAAATTTCAATACGTACGAGCAACATGAATTCCTTGTAAAATTTTGAACCATACACATTCTTCCAAAATTGGTGACATGCCAGCGAGATGAGGATTACATGCGCTTGACATTCATTCGTGGCCTACTGACACTTGCACGAACAAAAAGAAAGCGCCTTCCATCAAACTTTCATTATCCGGAACAACTCGGAATTCGTCTTGGATTTCGCGCCAAGATCATCGACGGAAAAGTAACTCGCGCGTGTTCGTCAAGAAACTCTTGGCAGTCGGCAATCGTATAAATATTTTCCGCATGCGAACAATTCGCGATTTAACGAGCGTGACTCGATTCGCGCACTGCCAAGAGCGTCGAGAAACACACCGCTGCTGCCGGCGTCTTTCCATCTAGTCTTGGCGATAAAAATACATCACAAGATATCTCTGTGGACGAGTTATTCCAGCTTTGCCTCCTCCTTCCTCTAAATATATATGTATATCGCCGCGATGAATTTTGTATCGCGATTCCGGGAATAATGGAACAACAATATTCGATTTCTTGACAAATACACGAACACGAACGCGCGCGCGACAAGTCCGCAGCTTCCCCGGCGCGTGTTGTATATCTTGGCGCGGCGTACCATCAAGGATTTACAAGAGTCGACCATTTCCGCGACCGACCGAGGCAAAGTCTCTCTTTTTCTCTCACTCTTTCAACGCGATCCTTCAGAGTCGCTTTCGACTATCTCGTTTCGAGCGATTCACCTACAACGGATCCCACAACCACACCTGTGTTCTCGTCTCTCTGCCGCGCGTCTCACCTTCTCCTGTCTTCCTGCCGCCGACGGGGAAAAGAGGGATGCTCGTCTCGAGGATCGATCCGGCAGGACCTGGCTTTACAGCGGACTGCGGCTCTCGAGGATTTCATTGAAGGATTTCCGAAGACTCGACGAAGGTTCTCTCTGGCTAGACGCCGCTGCGACGACGACGACGACGACGACGACGAGGGTAACGAAGAAGGCAGCTCGTGGGATTCGAGGGCGACGACCCGGCGCAGACGAATCCTCGTGTCTCACCGAGGGAAAAAGATATTTATTGGACTGCGCTGGTGCGCGGGCCGGGAGAGAACGCCGAGGAAGTCGCAGGAAATGAAGATCGGGCTGGAAAGGCCGGACCGCCGGAGACGCTGAAGGATGCGAAGGGATGGCGAAGAAGGACGAAGAGATAGTAGTTGGGAGTAGATAGGTGCACTCGGAGCGCGAAAAAATATGATGGCTGCGGGGCCCCGCGGCGTCACCGGTGTGTTTCTCGTCTCTTTTCCAGGATTTTTCGCGTCGACATGCATATCGTGAACGAGAATTCTTAGCGCATTCGAAGAAAACTTTCTCGGTTGCCGGAAGTGTTTTAAAACCGAGAATTAACGAATGCTCGCGCACAGTGAGATGTTAGTGTCTCGATTTAACAAAAGAATCGCAGACATAAAACGTAAGAAAACTCTGATCATGTTGCCGAAAAGAAATTAGGGCAAACGGTGTCTTGGAAGAACGAAAACACGAAGGAAAGTGCGAAGAAAGCGAAAATGTAAAAGATCGGAGAGCAATTTGACACGACGTGTCAGACGCTGTAAGTCGATGTACCTGCAGTTTCAGTGTCGCTTGGGTGGGATATTATATGACAAGTCGTGTGTTTTCACCGGTAGAACTTATCGATATTATACGTTAATGTCATGTCTGTCTGACTGTATATTTTATAGCGTGTATAAAAATAGAAATTATGTGCGAAAGCAATTTTGCGCATAGAATCTCTGATATCATCGTCAGATAATTTCGGATATCGTTAGAGAGAGAGAGAGAGAGAGAGAGAGAGAGAGAAGAAGGGAGGAAGAGAGGTCGTATCTGCACATACATATATCGATCACGTACATGTTTTACCTGCAACTGCGCAGGCACACGTTGCCGCGCACGTGACGATGCAACATTTAAAACATTTGGCCCAGATTTCCTATCTTTGCTCTGAATTTTTCATCCTGGTACATATTAATTTCCTGTGGATTTTTCCCGAGAGAAAATTCTTTGAAATAACCCAAAAAAATATATATATAGCCGTATCGTTATCATATAATTAGATAAAAAAAATTGAAGTTTTTCTGAAAACAAACTTATCGATGTATAATATCTCAAAAAAACATTACGTAATTTTGTAAAAGTTATAATTTTGATATACTTTATAACACTTTGCATACTTATATTGCAAAAAAAAAGTAGAATCGTATCACTCGCGCGTCAACTGCTATCGATTTGCCAAACATAATCATTTCGGCTCGATAGCAGGATTCATCCGAGCGATGAGAAACGATTCTCGAGCCGTATGAAAAACGTTCCCTTCACCGACTCGAAACTTGGCAATTTTGACGTATCTCGGGGGTAGAAAATGTCTCCCGGTAAGTTTGCACGTGCGGTGAAAACGAAAACTCGAAACTGCTGCTGCCGCGCAGCGTCGGAAATATTTGCCGCATGCTTTCAGAAAACTTACGAGCGGACAACTTAATGATTTATGACGTGTTTTTGTCACTTTCTTACTCTTACGGCACTTGTGTCTAGGATTGAAAAAAAAAAATCATTTTTATTGGACGCTGTGTGCATGTGAATTTTTTAAATCAATATTATTTACTTTATCTAATTATGGAAAAAGCTATTAAAGTTATTGTAGAGATTCTTTGTTGTTCAATTTTAAAGAAAAGTAAATTTTTTTGTTATTTTGCGCATTACAAACTTGGAAAACTATTTTTATATACAACTAAGTATTAAGGTCGATACGAGCTAATGTGCGAAAGATGTACGTGTATTTATTTACTTTCCTTAAACGTGTAAATTAATATACAAGTGGAAATTTAATTCAAAAATTCACATAAAATAATTTTCATTAACTTGAAAACGTTAATTAACTTTCTCTTTTTTTTTTAATTAACACGTACAAAGATTAAGTAATATTTTTTATTTGCCTAAGATTTTACGTCATACAAGACAATGTTAATATTGTTCACGTTAATACGATCGCACGCTATGCAATATTAAGCGAAATTGTGTGGAAGCTTTCAACGCATTTTCAAAACGCTCGTAGAAATTTTTATTCGCAATAAATTGATAATGACCGAATAAGGGCTGAGAGTACCGAGTACGCAGCGCAAAATTCAACGAATTAAAGTTTAATCGTATTGAATATTCAATTATGTTAATTGCCGCGATCATATGATTGCATATAAACAGCTACCGCGGGTAATAATACCGCAATTAAATTAAGATAGTAATTGATTCGCGAAAGTTAATTTTTTAAACAATATTCTACTTTCGTCTAAAAGTGCGAAAAAGATATCAAAATATTTGAAAAGTAAGAGAATTCTCAAGGAATTGTTTTTAACACGGAAATGAATAGATACCATGTACAAGTTTTCGTGAAAAAAATCTGCTCAAATTGAAACTGATGCGACCAGCTGTTACACTCTCTTTCTCGTACGTTATTTTATACATGTAGAATCGCATGTTTGCTCTTGTTTTCCTTTCTCCCTCTCTTTTTCGCGTACGTCTGGCGCGAATCTCGCAAGTAGGAATGATCCGGGGAATGTCGAGATGTGCGCTCAAGTATAACATTTTATTCATCAGATTCAATCTCCATAGCGCGGATCCTTTCTTTGCAAAGTATGTGTGTGTATATATATATATAAATAAAATATATATACAGACGCTCTTTAGTGACTGCTAAAACGCCCGGTATTCTTGAAACTCAATAGTCTTTTAATGCGCATAGGGCTCGTCGAACGGGCGTGAAACCTTCGTCACTCGAACACGTACAATAATAACGGCGAGCACTCGAGTCTTGTCAAACATTCCGCGCGCCGGAAACTCGTCGGAAAAGCGCCCGTCTGATCAGACTCACGCCTTTTCCACTGTATTGTTCCTCGCCTGCATCGAATCGTTAAATATGTCTTGCTTTTCATGAGACAGTGCACACAATCGTCTCTTCTAATGTTTTTTTAAAATGTGTTTTTAAATGTTTTCCCGATATATATGAATGTTTAATTAATTTAATTAAAGTTTAATCAATTAATAAACAGCCTTGTGAACGCTGAATATTTATATTGCTAAATCTTAATTGCGCGATAAATTGTGTAAATATTTATGTGCGTTATCAAACGGTGAAGTTTTTGGTTTTCTTGACCGTCGATTTATCGAGTCGATGTCTTGAGAGTTCAAGAAAACGGGAAAGCGGGCTCGCGATCGGTCGCGACAACACGGCAATAATTCGTTCTTGGTGCCCGGATAAAGCTAGGCGATATAATTCGCGGCCCGCGGGCGTAACTGCGGCGAATTCGCTTTATCGCGCCCGAGCTAAATTCTCTCCCGAGAAGATTCGGTGAGATTTCTGCAAGGAGATAGATAAGTTCGGCTAGGCGAATCCCACGGAGTTGCCGGAACCGCGATATAAACCAGAGCGAACCGGTCACATTTTTCACAAAGCTTTTTCGTTGTTTGCGATTACACGTGTATCTTGTTTGCTATTTTGTTGTACACGTACACATTAGTTTCAAATATTTCTGTGCGGTAACGTGTGAAAAGTTCATATTTTGTCTTGTATTACCTTTGAGAATGACAGCTTAGAAATAGCCGGAAAGTGTTTCGCGCGGGCGTCAGATGATGCAAACTGTGCAGCTCTAAGGGTCTTGTATTTTGATGTTCGGTAGGAAAGGGCGGCTCGCGAAAGTTAAACGTGACTCGGCAACACATACGCGGAATGCGTATGTACAAGGCAGTTTTGAACATTTACGAAACACACTATGGCAGACGAAACTGCTCTCTCACGTTATTTGATTTTATTATTTATTGAAAATCGCTCGCCGCGTAAATTCGTATGTGATTCTGGTTTCTATTAATTTTATATCTCTTACGTTTTTAATATAAATTAACAAAGAAAATTAACGTGAAAACTTATTTTTGCGGTGTATTTTATTCCTCGCGGGACTTAGTCGGTCTGATACCGATAATTAAAAATTAGTATGCAGCTCTCGCAGCGGAAATGTTGAAAACTTGAAAAGTGCGAGTTGCGAAAAAAATTCATATCCAGGCTTTTGCGTATTACACTTTTAAACAAAAGTGTAATACAACGCGGATATATTTTGTGTCTGCGAATATATTTAAATCTAACGAGTTGGTGTAATATACACGTACAGTTAATGTATTAGTCTCTTTATACTGTCTCTTTATCGTTTCTGGCAAACGTGTTTATTCCGGCTGTCGAGATGCAATGTCGAGTGACTATTTAATTTTCTTTGGGGGTCATCAGGATATTGCGAGCGGTACTTGCGGCTCTTCTCCTCAAAGACGTTGCGACGCAACGGAATTACCTTGTGTTAACCAAGTGCTCGAGAGTTGTAGAGGCGAGCAAAGCTCTCGAGGGACAAGTGGTGAACCTTGGCGTCTCCTTAGACTCCATCTGCGCGGTCGCCGCTGCGGGCTCAAAGCTCGCGGAAGCTCCTCTCTTCTTGCCCCTTTATTCATACCCCACCGCCTCAACGTTAACTCGTTACCGAGATGCTCGAGACATTTAAATGCTTCGATGAGAAAATATCGTATAACGCGTGTACACAAAGTACGCACTGAGCTCTTTGACGATTCCATTTAAATATTCATCTCACAGAAATATAATAGTTTTCTTCTTGCATTTTATTGATGAAAATTAAAAAAAACTTTTTTCTGAAAATTTGTGCGATTAGAAAAATCCAAAAGTTTTCTCGGGAAATTTGTTTTCGATCGAATAGACACCGTGGAGATGAAACGCCTGTTCGTCGTGTGATGCAAATCGTGGTTTTTTGGTTCTTCGTGCATTACAATTTCCGCGAATCGTTATTATTCACCAACGGTCCCGTCTTCGTCCCACATTCGTAACAAATTTTTGCTCGATTGTGTTTTGAAGTCAACTCGGCCGTTTCCGCGAGAGAATTTTCTCGGAAGGTCATGTAATCTCGAGAGTGTTCGAGAGATCAACTCCCGTGGGAATTCAAGTCGTATTTCATCTCAATGTGCGTGCGCATCGATGATGTACGCGCGTACATACATAGGTACAGGGAAAGTCGAGAGATAAAGAGAACTGGACGAGAGAGAAAAAAAGAGAGAGAGAGAGAGTCGCGCGCGACAACCAAAGGGATATTCCCGTCGGTATCGTAACTCGCTCTTCGTCTTCTTCCTTCCAGGGATCGCATATGGAGGGATACGGGGGTATCTTGGATCGACATGCTGGGACGACGAGTCCCGCGCGCGCTGTCTGGTCTACGCCGGCCTCTTTCCACTTGTACAACTCTTTTCCAGAAGAAAAACTTGTTCGCGACGTATTTCTTGACGCTGCATTTTATCTCGGAACTTGTCGATGCATTATATAAATTTCATCCAGATTTTGTTTTTTGTTTTTTTTTTGCATTTCCCGCCGCAACCGAAGTCACGCAAGAAGATGAGAAACGCATCGCTCGCAAAGGTGTAATTGCACACTGTCGACCTTGACTACTGCGAAGTCATTAGAACGCCCGGCGCCAAAACGTTAATTGGGTTAATCGCGATTGTTCGTTAGCTCGGTCAATCACTGTGAATTCCGCCGGCTGATATTAATTGGGCTAATTACCTATGCGCGTCAACCGTGAATTAAGATGGATCGTTCTTTGGAATTTCCTCGCAGGTTTCGGTGAACCTACCACAAAATAAAATCTTGGAACGTTTTTTAAATAATTTTCGTCTTCCGATCATAAAAGGTACTGGTGCATAGAGTATCGCGGATTCGCGCAAATGTTTTTGGCAGGAATTGGCCGGTGTCGTGTCCGCGAAACAAGAATCTATTGTACGATAGAAGTTCTCCTCGCATAAGAGGACAAAGCTGCTCGCAAAGACGCATAGGCTTGCAATATAAATAACGGCATATTTGGCTTCTGCCAAGAATTTTGCGGAATGCGAGAGAAAAAGAAAGAAACAGAAAGAGAACGGCGCACGGATAGAAAAAAAAATAAAAAAAAGCACTCGTGAAACACACAAAGTGAGCAAGAGCACAGTGGAAATGGACTAGAAAGGAATATTGGCACGAGAGTACCGCCGAGCCGACTATCAGTCCCACGCGAATCTTCACTTCCGCTCGTTTCCTGCAGCCTCATTTCCCCTGTGTAAATATTCACGTGCCGGTCGGTGAATGTGCAGCCGTTCTCTTTCATTTTTGTTCCTCAGTTTTCCTGCAAAAATACCGTATCAAACGCGCATCTGTCGATCATTAAAACGCCACATCACCCGTCACTGCCGATGTTTGTGTAACCTAATATTGCGAAAATTAATTTAATATTGTTTAATATTTAGAGAATAATTTTAATTTTGTCTAATTTTCAATTTTTAATTAAAACAACAGAATTTGTAATCTTTTTCAAAGAAGTCTTCAGAGAAAAAGCATTTATTTTATTTGTATAGTAAAAAGTTGGTTTTTTTTATAAATCTATATATTTAAAAAAATATATTAATATTAAAAAGAATATTAAAAAAAATACTGATTTTTTAAAAAGTGTCTTTAACATAAACAAAGTGATGAATCCAATTTCGATCGTGTCAAATTGTCGAAACCAACGCATTCCGAAGTTGACCGTCGGCTTCACGAAATTCAGCCACGTAACAATGTGTGGTTAGCCGCGAGTGTCATCGATTCGGTCGATGAAAATAGAACAATCCGTCTCTCTCCGGATCGCAAAAATATGCGCAACAAAAATGCAAAAGAGTCAGCGACTTTTCCTCACAAAATTTTCTCGCGTCTCTGTTCTCTTTCATTGTTCCATTGACTACGAGAAAATGATTTTTAGTTAACCGCAACTTGGACCTCGACCAAAAATTATTCGTTTTTTTTTTTTACAAAAGAACTGAGCTCCGGTTCTCGGCGCGCATGACAAAATTTTCTCTCTCTTTCTCTTTTCTCTCTCGGCAAAAGCTTTTCTGCAATGGAAATCGTCCTTCGATTTGCATTTGTTTTCCCGGATCAAGTGGATGATGATGGATTTGCGGTACACATATCGACCTGCGCGGTTCGACACAATCATCGAACACTGTCAATTTATTTCACGATAAGTAATTTAACACATAACGTCATGCTAGTAGGATTCGCTTTGTTTTGTATAAATTCCCGAAATCGATACGCAAAACTCGGTGTCGCGGCGTCAAAGCCAACGTGGACGTGTCGTTATTCCCGTTCCGGCAATCTGATGCCGGCTATTGTAATTTTCCGTAATCACTGCGCGAAAAGTGAATTTCGATTTAGCTTTTGACGGAAATACAACTTCGGTCGCGATACGTACACGATCCACGCGTAATTTGATCTGCGCATATCGCGTATCAGGACTTCAATGATTGTTTAATTGAACATTCATAAACACAGAAGAAAATTTTTCACATGAATACTATTCACGCGGTTCGAAGGTGCGCTCACGTATAAAAACGATCATCGGTCGGTTCTAATAAATCCCTCCCATGAATCGTCACGTATCAAAAAAGTAACGAAATTACAACGGCTGTTAATCTTGCCGCAAGATGTTACATAAATTTCTTTCTTGTTCCGGTTATAAAAGAACGTAAATCTCGTTCTGGCAGCCGATTCTTGTTTGCAGGAAGGGAATAAAAACAGTGGTCGTGTGTCGCGTAAAAATGGCGGAAAAGCGGACAAAAATCGCAGCAAATCTTAAAGAGCATCGTCAAAGCGAACGTCGCGAACGACGATTTCTCAAAATTTCGCGCCGATCGGGCGAATTGCGCGAGGAATATGCGAGAAGGGAAATATATTCTGACAGTTCTGTGGTTCGCGTTGAATTTTAAGATGTCTGCGAAGGATGGCGAATGGAAAAACTTTAGAGAAAACTCACGGAGATCATTGAGACAGGTAATTGCATTGCAAAATTGCAGGCATCTTAAAAATCGCGAACTTTTCTCTGGACTGGACTCTTATATAACCACAACCGAAAATTCTTTTCTCGCATGAAGAATAGCTTCGGCGCAAATTAAGCACGCGTCGGATTTAGACAGACGAATGGTTTTCGTTTTAGCGCAACGAGCGTAAACCCCGTCTTTCATTTATATTTCGCGGTAATCGGAATGGATCGTCGCGAGAGATTTATTCGCCAAGTGAGAAATTAACTCGGAGACAGAGAGCGCCATTGGTTTGCTTAAAACACACACACAAACAGAAGGAGAAATTGCAAATTAAATATGTCTAAAAATAATATATTGCTTACATGAAAAAAAAAATGAATTGCGTATCTGATTTCGCGATATAGTTTATTGTACCAGTTAACCAAATTCGACAATGAACCATCGAACGTTGTAACATTCGGGACGCCGTAATGCGGTCATCAACGTGGATGGCGTTGAAATGACTGTTTGTCGTAAAATATGATGAATATCCGAGTAATAGCGGAGAGTGGGATAATTGTCTCGGGGTTTACTTGCAGACAGGTCTAATGTGATTGGTAGTTCCCGGGAGCGGACGTAGGGGATTTCTCGAGGAGGACAATCGAGTTTGCGCTCGGCTGGCAATTACAATCTCTGCTCGTTACGCGGTTTGACAAACTTTCTCGCGAAAGACGTCGAGTCCCGCGCGCCCGATTGAGGCCATTTTCATTGAACTGAAAGTTGCTGCAGTAATTGCGGGGACAAAGCAGACTTCTACCGCTCGCTCATTCGCCGTCGCGCGTGCCAACTAAACAATAACAAATATTAAACGGGGGTGCGTTTTGTTTGTTCGTTCATCGCACCTTTAACTTTTCGACAATGCAGTGTCAGAATAATTAGTCGCGAAAAGTTCTACCTAATTAAAATGCATTACTTCGTAAAAATAAAAATTAAAAAAACACTATATATCTATCTAAGGAAATTTATGCATTTTATTAATTATTTTCTTATGAAAAAAATCAGAGAATGTCTTAATGTTTCGTCTTGCGAGTAATTCGTTGATTGAAATCTTTTTATTTTTTTTTTCGAGAGACTTTTCTAAATTTATTATTTTCTGAAGTCACTTGAGTGGCTTTTAATATTAATAATTTTTATAAATGTTAATGTTTGATTTCACTGCGCGACTGGTTTTTTACATGTTTGCTAAACCATAATTTATAGAAAATAAAAGCCGCAGTACGTCTTAAGTAAAGCACACACTCAGATAAAAGGTAAACAGCCGGTATCTGTTTAAGCTAGTATCTAAATTAAGTAAAACTGAGTATTCCGTGCGTGTGTGTGTGTGTTGTCGGGAGTTGCCGGGTGTTTTCGAATAGATTGCACAATCCACCTGGAAGTTTATAAGCGTACAACTTGGCGATGTTATTTACACACCCGTTTTTCTCGTTCTTTACTTTTAAAGAACAATTCTTTTCGTTGCGCTACGTTTCGCATTGCGTATTCTCTTTTCAGAGAACACCTGTTTTACAATAATTACTAGAAAAAAATTTTCAGTAATTAAGACAACTATGGAAATGTAGTTGCCGAAACTCACTATGCAAGCAGTCATTTTTTTTTCTCAGCACGTAACGTTTTGTGAAATAACGCAATCGTATATAAAATACGAACGTTTCTATGCAAGTAAATGTGTGTGCGCCGAGCTCCGTTTATCTTATACCCTAATTTAATTGCTACATTACGGAGCATTATGCGTATGCAACGTTTGCCCGTGATGGGGTTGTTACAGCTATTGGTTTATGCACCTCTTGCAGTGTAATCATATTTTACGGTAATGTATTTAAAATCCTATTTGAGAGCGCACATCGGAAATACCAAAATATACTCGTGATATTCGATCAAATATCACAAAACACAATTCATCATACAAGGAAAACGCGAAAGAGTGAACATTTCTATAAATAACGTATCTTTTATTCATCGTAACGCATATCTTTTATTCACACATGTAGCCGTTAGCTTCTCGCAATTGTTTTATTCAATATTTTTGACATTTTTACGTACTTTATTTCTTTGTTGTTCACACACTTCACATATTTCATCTTACGTTTGTCTTTTAAATACTTGAGCCATGCTTATTTCAATATAGACAACACAAGTCATGCATATATGAGATAAGATAGTGAATTTATAGTATCATTGATTTTAACGTTCTCAGTAATATGAAGCATTAACTCTTCGAGTTTCGATGTTGTACATATTGTTATGTTGAAAAGAAAAAATAGTTACCTCGTGTGTTTCTCATTCAGATAAGAAAATAAGTTAGATTGATACAACGGAATTATCTCGGTGACGAGATTTCATGCAATATCTGCTTAATTGCGCGTGATATCTCACAAAAGAGATATCGCAAACACACACAAAGTTCACACGAAAATATCGTAACGTTTATGTGTACACACATTTATCGGTTTACGTTCGCGGAACACGAAATCTTTTTGTCATCTGAAAAAAATCATGCAAAGTCACCTGAAAATTTCATTTATTGTTGCAAAATATCGATGATTTACTGCCCCATGCGTGTTTGATGGTAAAGCAACGCATTGACAGTCAAGATTAAAAGCATTTCATATCCTGGTACCGTGATACGAAACAGCAATCGATTGCGTTTTCAAGTACGAAGAAGAAAAAAACGTCCTTCACAGTGTCGTCGGCAAAAAGATCATACGTCGTTAATTGTAATTTATTTGCACAGTAGATAAATGCCAGCATTTATGATGTAATTAGTTGCAACTTGAGTTATCACGCGCGCGTTTCTCAATGCATATGTTATCAGCACAACTTTATTTTAAATGAGGAAAATACTCGTTAGCGAGAACGAGGCAGAGAGAAAGATTGCAGATCGTTATGTTGTTATTTGGAGAGACCGACGTTGTATTAAAAAAAAGCATTTTACCGGACGTGAGAAAATAAGTCATCGTTTCCTGTAAGACAATCTAGTGTTTCTCTATGAGTTCCTTGAAATTATCATACGACTATTTGTACGAACTCAACCTTTCTTCAACTCTTCCTGAATCTGCTGCAGCGACTTGCCTTTCGTTTCGGGTATGCAGAAGATTGCAAACGGCACTGCGGTCATCAGAAGCAAAGAGTACATATAGAACACGTACTTCTCTGTTAGGAGATTGATGAGAGGCTGATAAGTCGACGTAGAGATAAATGCGAAGAGTCCGGCCGTGATGCTGGTGAGACAACTGGCCATGCATTTGACATGCGGTGGGAAGATCTCACCCAGCACCGTGTTAGGTATCGAGAAGATGCCCATGAACACGGCCACCTGAAAAAGCACCACTGAGAAGATCGGCAAAACCTGAAGATCGGCAGGATCGTAATCCGCGTCGAGAAGCTGAAAATCCGTGCCCAGACATATGAGCGAGATCACGACGGTTACGCTCGAGATCACCAGCAAGACCCGCCTGCCGAATTTGTCGATCAGCATCATGGAGAAGAGAGAACCTACGATTCCGATGCCCGAGACAATGATGACGACTACCGCTGGCTCAAGAACAGTTACTTGAGCGCTTCGCAAGATTGTTTCCATGTAGAACACGATGTTGTTCATGCCGCACATTTGGCCGTACATGTAGAGTATCGTTACGAGCATTAACGCTTTGCCAATATGTGGAACTCTGAACTCTTTTATAACGTCCACAGCACTTGTACTACTGTTCATTTCGATGAATTTCTTTAAAGAATGCAGTTCCGATTCCACGTCGCAGTCGCGATGATACCAACGAATCGATGCCCGCGCTTTCTCTTCAGCTCTGATCTTGATAAGATGATGCGGCGATTCTGGCAGCCAGAGAAAGATAACAATCACTATAAAACAATGTGCGAAACTTATGCTGCTAGCGATACCGATGCTCAAATATGCGCCCATGATGCACATTATCAATAGACCTATCCCTATCCCAGTCATAGCTGCAACAGAAGTTCAGTCTTATTAAATCATTTAAATGTTTTAAACTTTCTAAGTGATGTAACACACATGCACATTTTTCTCGTAAGAATGTCAAACAAAAACTTTTATATGATTGTCAACATTGAAACACATTTCGTAATTTTTCTACACACTGTTCGAACTCTCAAAATCAAGCTGCACTTTTTTATTCACGAAAACTTGTGCGTACACTAAAACATATACCTAAAACAACCGTAGCTCCGCGGATAGATGGATCGGCGATCTCGCTCAGATAAAGGGAGAAGCAACTATACGTCTTTCCAAAAGCGATACCGCCTAGAAATCTTGACACGTACAACCACTCCACTCGATTAGCCACTATCATAAATAGCCAGCAGAGAGTGTAAGGTATACAAGCAAGGAAAATAGTTGTTTTACTGCCAAGGTAGTTGACAGAAACAGCGCCGAAAAAAGCGCCAATTAGTCTGCCTAAATTTAACAGCGAAACTACCCACGAGGCCTCGTTCATTGTTATGGGGATGTGGGATTTAGGCGAAGTCAAGTAGGCGACATATGGCGAGCTCCAAGCCGACATCATCCCTACTTGCATCAGCAGAAGAGTAACTAAAAGAAAATTACAAAATTTTCTAACTATAATTCATTTAGATTTCTTTTAGTTATAATAAGAAATAAATGATAAGTAATTCTTTTTGTCTTATCTCTAAATATTTATACGCGATATTTTATCTAATATTAATAAATATAAATATATAAATATAAATAAGTAAATGTAAATAAATAAATGTAAATTTATTACTATTTTAAGTAAAATATTAATAAATAGCAATCAAATTTTTTACGTCGTAATAATTTTAATAAACTAAAATAAAAAATAAAAAGCAATAATAATAAATGATTATTGAAAAAAAATTACGGTTGTATAATAAAACCGCATGAAAAGGATCGCAAGACATCTGATTTTTATATACTTAATATACAATTTTATATATTTATATATTTAATTAATATGAGATAATATAAGCGATTTGTTGATATATTTATATCAATGCAATATGCAATTTTTAAAAACACATTACCTCCAATGGCTGCAACCCATTGAGGCCACATTACTTTTTGTATTTTTTCCTTCTCTATCTCCATAGTTATCTTTCTATGGATAGCTTGCGACTGAACCTCCTGCTGTGGAGCACAGCATGCTTGATATGCTAAAGAATCGTCGAGACGCAAATGTCGTGACGATCGTGACGATTGTGTCATATAGTATGATAAATAGTAGAAGATAAACGACATGTTCATTTTATAGCAATTATAAATTGTTAATTAATGCAACTTTTAAAGAAAACTACAAAGTAACAAAGATGTATGTGTAGAAATCTTCATCACATACATATATTATATTACTATATTAAAATATATTATAACAGAAACTTTCATTATAGACACATATGATGAAAAGTGGAAACGTTTCTTGAAATTGTTCATATATTTTCTAGATCTTTATAGATATATAAATGGAGATGTATGGAGTAGCAAAAAACATGGAAGAAAATGAAATTTAACTTTCCATGTCTTTTTCTCATTCATACACAAACGTTAGCATTTATTTTACTCAGTATTCTTAAAATATCTTATACGTAGTACTACTTTTCATTCTTATACGTTTTTATAATAATCTTTTAAATATCACATTCTCAACAGGCACAACAATCGCACAATTCAATACATGCTATTTTTATTTTTTTTTAATTCGGGAGTTTAGTCTGCACTGTTGTGTTTGTCAGTAATAAAAGAGTGCTATTGTCAATAACCTTTACGAGATAAGATAGTATTAAATTTACAGTGTCATTGTTCCCTGATAACGTTGTCAACAGTGAATTAGCATCGTTTTATAAAATATAGAACTATGTATAAGTTTCATTAGGGCAAAATTTAATTATATGTTTATTAAAAGAAAAAATAGAAAAATGGACTGACGAAAAGGAATTACTTAATTTATATTGAGATTTTGCTGCTCAAATGATGTCTTATAAAAGACACATCTATATTCGAAGACATACAAGTTTGCAAGAAAATGTCATTACATTATGTATACGTGCAACGTCGTAGAATAGAAAATTTTTTTATCCAAAATCATCTGAAATTCCATTCGCCGGTGAAAATTATCGATGATTTACTGCACCGTAAATATTTGAAGACAGTGTGTGTTGAAGATTAAATGAATTTCTCGAATCTTCCGAGAAGAGCGATATGAAATAGCAGTTGACATTTTTAAATATGAGAAATATTTCGCAGTAAACACAACATCGCCTGCAAAAAGATCATTTACCATTAAATCCCGTTAATTTGTTACTTTTTTTGTACGGTAGATTAGATAGATGTCAGTCAGTAACGTATATGCTCAAGTCATAAAGCGTTTCTTAATGCGTTATTTCGATTACCGATGTTCTGTAAAACGATTGTTCAATGACCGCGAAAAAGGCAAATTATGATTGACTTTTCTAAGCAGAATTAGCTTTTCTTCACAAATTTTTTGGAACAATTATCGCACACAAACAGATCTAGCCTTTCTTCAGCTCTTCTAGCTCTTCCTAAATCCGCTGCAGCGACTTATCTTTCGTCTTAGATTTGAAAATGATCGCAAACGACACTGCGATTATCAGAAGCAAAAATCAAATATAGAACACATATTTTTCCGTTAGGAGATCGATAAATTAAGAAGCTGATAAATTAACGCGCAAAAACCTGTCAAGCTGTGCAACAGCTGATCCCGTTTTGATAAGCGAAGGGCGACTTATTCTCGTTAGTCCACGTCGGAAAGAAGCAATTCTCTACCGGAATAAACATATCGGACGAATTTTGCGCCGTTTATCAATATGACAGTGTATAAAAATCGCAAGCACAAAAACCAATAATCGTATTTACGTAGAACGATTTATCGGAGCGGAAGATTGTTGCGATGCAAATTTGGGCGATTTGCCGTGACGGTCGAGACCGAAAGGATAAAGAGACTGTGGAAGCCGAGCTAACTTAAATGGAATGGAATAAGGTTACGTTTCACACGGGAAAGCATATCCTCCACTCCTCGTCCGCTTTGTGCCACCGTGTTCCGTCTTACGGACGGAGGATAATAGCTTTCGAAACGCAGTCTCGGCAAGTCTTCGTTCTCGCGCCGCGCCGTAGCACCTTGTTGCTCGTCGCGAGAGACGTCGACAACGCGTCTTCTCCTCGAGCCGCCGGCTGCCGAAGACGAAAGACAGAAGAGGATGAAGAGTGCGCTTCGCTGTATACACAGCATTATCTATACTCTCCAAGTTTATGGCGCCCGACACTCCCACTATCTCGTCCTTCTTCCTTCGTAAGGACTCTTCCACTTTGACTGCTCGCATTTGCCGCCGAGGATGGCGGTCGTCAGCCCGGAGCTCTCTTCGCGAAACGCGTTCATTATGCACACTACGTTATGCAATTAAACTATAACGCGATAAGTCAATTTTTGTTACGTCACGCAAACGCGTCATTGCAGACGCATCGTTATATATTTAACTTTACTTATTCGAGTAAAAATTTAGTCGATCCATCAACTTCGATACAGTAAAACTCCAGTAATTTCGAGCATCACAATTTCGATTTCTTCTTTATGAGCGAGCCAATATTTTTCCACCACTATTGATCATTCCTCGATATTCTTGAGTGACTGCGCAACTCGTAGACGCAACTCCACGTTCGTCTCTTGCTTTCAGTCGGTTGCTAACTGGAGGGAATTTTCTCCTGGAAGGAGATTCAATACTTAAAAGAAATATTATTTTTGATACTTGTTTGATTGAGAAAAGATATACGTCAAGGCAATCGAAGTATAGAGAATTGTGATGATGCGTTGTAGATCGTCTGTACTCGATAATAAGCACATCTGACGAAATTCAATTATACGATTCCCGTGGGCAAGTAACCCAATTTGCACGTCATCAAGCCGCACACGGCGAAACTAGTTCGAAGACCCGCACCATCCCCTACCTCCGTCGCGTGCGCGTCCAGGTCTACCTATATCAAATATTGAAGTTTCTGGATTGCATCGGACTGCCCTCGGGGATGCCAAATAACCCGCGCCGACCTCCACCTACGCGATTCGTCTGTACGTCGAGCCGTAATTGCCTGTAATCTACCGCGACGCGGTCGTATTATAGAAATCGGTAAAGCCGCCGACCCGATGCGGGTCTGCCAACATCATTCGTAAACGTTGTTCAAAGATAGTTTGCAAATTTATGCTGCAAACATATAATCGCAAATGCTTTGGTTTACGTGCCGTGTAAAAGCCCGGGACGCGCAGCGACAAGAGAAGTAAAGAGCTGTTGAGATTTGTATATTTATAAAATAGATTGCAATTTATAGTAAAAAATTATTCTCAGAGAAACAATAGCACAGCAAATGAGAAAGACTAGATATATTCAATAAATCTTTGACTCAAATATATTGACATCGGATGCCTTGGTTTGCGTCTCAAACATAGAAAACAGCCTTACTCTCTTAAGAAATTAATTAAAATAGTCGAAAACTAATTCCTATAGCTACAAGAATAATTAAATATTCTTGTATCTATTAATATTCTTATTTTCTAGTTTGCGTAAATGATCTGTAACTCGCGTGTCGACGACGACGGAGCAATTGCCATCGACGTATTGGCTTCTTGATAGGCACTCGCTCGAGCAGATCACTTCTCTCTCAGTTCTCCTTTTCACGATGGCCTGTCTCGTCGTTGGGGAACTTCTCGAGGTCTCTTTGGTGCCCTCGTGAAACGCTCACGATCAAACGTATCATAAAAGACGCGATTGGTCATTTTCGCACGATTCATTGTCCGCCAGTTGCGACGCTGTATAATAACACCAAGTGTGTGTTTTATCAATTGTATCACACAATTGACGAAAGCGAATCTCAAGTTTTTTTTTAACGAAATGCAATATATTCATTTTTGTTTCGGCTGAAATGTCCAGGCAATAAAAATGAGAGATTTTAACTCTTCATGAACTGATTTCTAAAACAGTTTACTAGTTGGACTACCGGGTCTGTGAGACCCACGCAACTTTATATATCTTCGCAAAAAATCAATATTTTTTCAATTTTTTTTCTTTTTGAATCAAAAGTTTAAACGATTCTGCGTCGATAAAAAAAACAAATTGAAAAAACCTCTACTAGTTTCAAAGGTATAAGCATTTTTAAAAAAATTAATTTTAACTAGAGATATTGGTTTGAAACTTTTGGGTGGGTCTGGGAAATCCATGTCAGTTCATGAAGGGTTAATATGAATGACAAATTGGTTTAATTAAGCGAGATCGAAATTCTCGTCTTCGAATTTCCACGCGACGGACGACTAGAATAATTCACGCGTGTCAGTAGATCGTCTCTGCGTCGTGCCCGACGCCATCTTGACGCGAACGAATTAAAGAAGTGGTGTGCGCGTCTTTTTAGAGTTTCGAGAATTTACGAACACATTCCCTTCCGCTATATTAGCTTGCCTTACGAGAATTCACGCTGCTCGAAACTCGTCCCGGTGAATCTTCCCGTTTCCTGGTCTATATACGTACATATTCGAACCGAACCGCATTACATACACGGAACATTTTCCTATTCCAAGCACCGCTACACGGCTGAACGCAACGATGAGTAATAAGGCGTAAAAAGCTATTAGATTGGCCGACGAGATCCTTCGTTCCGCACCGCTTCCATCCGTCCTTTCTTTCTCGAGAGATTTACAAGACTTGAAAAGCATTCGCCTCAGAGTCGATGAGAGAGAAACGAGCGCTCGAGGCTGAAGGACATTTTCTCGTCTTCGCAGCGTGATATTTCCTTACTCCCTGAAGCGCAGCGTGTTTGAATTCTAAACTTAAGCTCTACAGTTTTTTCTTCTAATAATAAATTTTTTTTATAATTTGCAATATTTCTCTCTCGCATATTATTTTACATCTCTCAAGTGCGTCTACGAACATGCATGCACGTAAGCAAAGAGCTTGCTTTATTTCCAATGAAGTTAGCGCAAACGCAATTTTCATAATTTTCCTGACACACGTTTTGCAATAATAATCTCAATTTTTTTTATTGCTTTTTTGACGCTACATGAAAACGCTGAAAACTGATTGTGATATTTATAGAGCTTCCTCATTTTATAAAGATACGGCGATGGTAAAAAAAAACCAAAAAAAAAGAAATACGATTCCGATACACGAGCAAAGGGCGCAGCGGGTCAACATCACCATGGTAATAGACACCGGGGGTGGGAAGAGGGGTGACGGCGGCGGTTTCGCGAAGGTGGCGGCGGAAGGTGATGGTGGTAGGATAGGTGGGGTGCTGGCTGGCGCGGGGTGGCTCGATGGTGGTAGGTCGAGCGCGCGGGGACCAGGGAATAGCCTCCGGGTTAGGGGCTGACGGGTCGTGGCGGGCGGAAAAGGGGCGACTCCGCCAGTCAGCGGGTTAGAGCCGCTCCGTGCGGGCGAGAATGCGAGAGTCGCGTGTATGTGGCGAATTTTCTTCTCAAATCGCGCGGAAAACTTATCGCGCGTCGCATTGTCGCTCACGTGCTGCGTCGCCCTCTTCGCGCAAGAAAGAGTGACACAGGCAGATTCCGTCTTCACGCCTGTCACGACGCGCCGTCTTTCTCTCTGAAATCTCGCTTTCTAAGAATTTTCACTCGCAGTTTAAGTGAATCGCCCGCAAACTCGCTTGCTCACGAGTAAATTATCGAGTGCGTTGTGCGCGCGAATTACGGAGTGATTGTAGTGGAGTTCATAAACCACGTGTCATTAGTGGAAGTGTCATCTGTGCGAGGCGAATGTTCCTGTCAGTTCTCAAGACGGTTGTCGTCATTCGCGAGAATTCAAGACTGTGTGTGCGAAACTGTGTGTGCCCTCGCGTCGTCGATTAGCTCACAATCGACAAACTGTAAACGCGAAATAGAAATACACTGCTATTATGAATCAAACTTGTAACGTTACGTCGTCGTGCATGTAATTACGCGCGCAAAACGTGAAACTGTCGAACGTTATATTGTCACGGCGTGAAAAATACGTTCTTAAACGCAAAGGCGTTTCGCCCACAAGTCATTTCGGAGTACTTTCTTCCTGCTTTTTCCCTTACGGCTGCCTCCGCGTTTTTCATTACGATAAATAGCAATTCTTCCGGCAACTCGAGATTGTTTTTAAGTACGAGCGAGCGGAATAACCGAGATAGCTTCGAGTTTTCTCGACAAATATAAGAAAAATTCGCATTTTTCCTTTTCTCGTTCAATTACTGTTTCAATTGTAATACTTTCAATTATAATATTCAGGTTTTTTTTAACGACACGTGCGTTATTATTCCGCAAATATATGAAAAATGATGACGCGCTTATTCGAGTAAGTAATACGATCGTAACTGATTTTTTATTTAAGAGACAATCGGGTAAGAGATGTTCATCAATTATTCCCGTGCAATTACCGGTTAATACGCCATTCTCAACGGAGAGTTTAATTTTCCTCTAAGGAAGAGCTACGCGTCTCGCACGCGGACGGTACGCGCGATGCTTCCCATCGCCTCAAAATTCCCAACGAGTGCATCTCGTATAATCGATATTGCGAAGCAATGTTAACAAGCCGTGGAAAGACACATTCGGCGTAATTGTCATTTCTCGGACCTTTCGAGTACAGCACGAGATGCAAATTTCGTTCGTGTGTGATCCCTCTCCCCCTCTCTCTCTCTCTCTCTTTGTTCCCGATTAATGTAACGACCGATAATTTCATTTGCAAGTTCATTATGAAAATGGAACTGTTTCCATAGAAATTACACAATTGGAGATGATGGCTCGTTCGTGGATCGCGGCGATGTTGGACACGGATGAAATTGCGAGCGAAAGAGGTCGGTTGCGTGGAAAAACGGTGCGTGGAATACTCGCTGACAACGTTCGCGCTGACAAACAATTGCGAAAATATATCCGAACGCGTCGTAAATAAAAACACAATCTCGTCAAGAAACACTCGCTTTCTCTCTTTCTCCGTCTCTCTCTTTCTCTCTTTCTCGTTACGCGAAAATCTTACGCGGCACGGCAAGGAAACGATAATCGCTTCCGTCGTTCCTTAAACGTCCGCAAGAATAATGCCGATCTCACGTGACTCGTTAACCGAGAACGTTTAACGTTATTGCGTCGTGAAGAGGGATAGGGTGCAATCAATTTTGCGGAGGGTTATATATTATGTGCGTCCTGCGGGGAATCACAAGTCTAATCGTTCGAAACGACAAACATCGCCGAGTCGCGCACTATATTGCAAAAGTTAAATTGCAGTTTTTACAATCAATCGGGATTTTTTATTTGATACTTTATCAAATTTTTATATCGAAACGAAAATCGAATACCAAAGTCAGTTTTATACACATGTTCTTTTTGTTTTTATACTTTAGTAATAAAATTATTAACTGTCGCGTCGACGCGGAATATATCCCGCGCTTATTTCGTTAATCGTGACGAGCTTGCGGTAAGCGCCAGATTCGGCGAACAGAATGCGTTAAATGCAAAACGGCGACACGTCAGCGGATTATAAAAAAGAAAGCCTTGTCATGGCATTGGCGGAACATTAACCTGTTGACAGGTGCGTAGACTCGAAAATCGATTGTGTACGTCCGATGCAGACGTCCACGCGTACCACGTGCGAACGCGTGCACTTGACTGCAAGCATTTCCGGCTCGCAGTTGCGTAATCGATCTTTCGCTGGTCTCGACGGGCGCAACGCCATTACTTTCGCTTTGTGCAGCAGTCGTGCGCTTATTAAACGTGCATTTGGCCAATAAAATAAATTAAACGATATATAAACAAAATGAGAAATATTTTTGTCAGTTTCATCTTTTTGCATTTGTTTCTACGTTAAAATATGTTTCCAGGCATTTTTGTTTATTTTTAAATTTATTTTTTACAAATTAATATCGTTCGAAAAAAATTGTAAATAAAATTGCAAAAATTTTCGTCGATCGCTGAGACATCGGTGCTGCCTGTATCCGACACATCCGCGGGCGTATGGCAAATACTCTTTTTGCAAATAATTCTGATGAAATCGTCGAATAGTATTTGGCGGGAATATCGCGCTGTGTCCAAAGCTCCGAACGGAGACCGAACGAACTCAAGCGTATCTACCGTGCATTTCGCTGGATTTTTTTGCCGACACTCGCATCTGCGTGTGTGTCGCAGCAAAATTGCGTTACGCGTGTGTCGGTCGTTTTGTTTCCGGGAAAACTTCCGAATTATTGTTTTTATTCGTTTCAAAACTACAATTGAGTCAGAAAACTAATTAAATGACATAAAAACAGATCGCGTTTATAATTTAAAGAAAAAAAAAAATGATCTTATATTTGTGAAAGAAGAATATCTCGAATATGTTACGAGTGTCAGAACAGTTGAAGAACGATTGATCTTTAAGATGTGAGCGTGATCGAAATTAACGATATCTCAGAAACTGTTTCGCTGGACTTTGCAAAAAATAATTCGCGAAAGTTCTGTCCGCCACAACTCTTTCCATGTTGTGCAAGTTTCTTTGTCATTTGAAAGACACACCGAAAACTTTTTCCAATCGACCGCGAGTTGTTGCGAGAGAATCCGCCCTCCATGCGAAAGCGGCAACATGAAATCTTTCATCAGTCACTAGTTGAGTCGATAGAGACTGCGGAGGATATAGCGCCGCCACATAGTTACCTCAACGAAGGATCTAGCATTAATTAGCAGACATGTATACTCACGTACACGGGGAAAACGGCATGTGCTGTTATCTTCCCACCGTTCTGTACCTCGAACGATACCGTAAGTACTTTTGCCGACTAGGTGGATTAGCGAGTAAAATGTTGCGAAATCGTATGAAGAAAAAGTTTCGTGCAAATATATGTTAGAAATTGTTGTTGTTGCAAAAACCCTTGTGCTTCTTAAGTCTCAGTAGTAGAATATTAAAAAAAAAACAAAACGTAGTAAAAGCAATTTTACAAACTAAATTATGTATCTTTATAAAAGAAATTTAAACAAAAGTTACTAAAAAGACTTTTAACATTTCTTTAATTTCCAAAGCTATTTTATATCATATCAAAAGAATGAATTTAAATGTTAATTATTCATAAACATAAAGAGATTTGTTATAACACTTGGAAACATTTATGTTCAATTACACATACGACGAGAGAGTTTTGGAAATTTTGCCCCAGAAGGCCATCGTAATCATTTCTACGATCGACCGCAAGTCGTGGCGGGGAAGTCTTACCGCGTCCGTCGTCGGCTACGAAGCTTGCGGGCGACGGAAGAGGGATAATTAATTCGGGAAGTCAACTCGGGGCGACGAGTTTCATACGCGGAGGGAAGTTACGTTTAAGCAGAGGCATATATTTCCGCGCTTGCGCAGCGTTACTTCCGGACGCGGGCGGCGGATTAGTTTAATTTTAAGGGCGATCACCGCGGAACGGCCGGAAGAAAGCGGGGGTAGCGCGTAACGCGCGCGAGTGAACTTATTCCGGACAAAAAAGAAGGGAGATAGCGAAAGATTTTGCATAATAAAGCGGTTAAAGCGCGACGGGCGAGCTGCGCGCCCGGTTGAAGGTTGTACATATAAATGCCGCAGAGGAGGTTATCGGATAAACGAGGGGTAAACTGCATCCGCTTGCATCTTCCGGTGAAACTTGCTTTTTATGCATCATGTTTTCGAAGAAGGACTTTATCGATTGATGCATTACAGCAACACCATTATACCATTAACTTTATTATCAAATATAGTGTCTGCTCCATCGCTTTCGCGCTTGTAGCTTAACGAATGTTTATGTTAAAACTTATCAGAAAATTTCTTCAGTGTAGTAGTTTTCAGTGTAGTAGGTTTTGTTTAATTTATTTTGTCTCCATTGGTTTGTTACCCGTTCTTGCGTACATTGTACACGTTCCACGTGATCAGAGACCATTTTGATACACTCTCGTTTCGCGATTAAATCGAAGATCGTACAATATATAATCTCAGAGATGCTTGATTTATATCCTCGCTATTTTCTGCTTGCAACAATCGTCAATATGTGTTCTCAGGCGGCAATTGCTATTGCGATTTCAAGGAAATCTTTCCGCGTTTGAAAAATCGACGTGACGCCGATTCATTTTTCTCGTCGCGCCAGCTGTTTGCCTCGACTCGCCGCGGCGGGCGCTAGCTTTAAAAAAAAAAAAGAAAAAAAGAAAAATCAAAACGAAAAAAATTGCGAGGCCAACAAAAAGGGAACGAGGGATTACACGTCTCTAACTGGCAGGATACTGTGATTTATTCGCGACCCGTGATTTGTCGATCGGCACCGGCGCGAACGGAGCGCACAACAACAATTAAAGTAGCGAAATTTAATATTCCGTCGCTACGCGACGATTTACGCGCAGGCGACGACATCGAACGGCGCAATGGAAAATTGATTTCATAATGTCGCATAGTGCATGTATCACTTACGAAAGAATTATACTGAAAAAACTTGAAAAATCTGAAATTTTCAGAGAATTTTTTTCCGTATAAAAAAAATCACGATATTTCTATGAAATTGTTTTCATCAAACATTCAGAGATTTTGTTTTAGAGAATTGTTTTTTTTTTTTAAGAAGTTTTGTTTTTATAATTTACAAGTATGATCACTTTTGTCAAAATTAAAATATTATAAAATGAAATATTTCTATCTGGAAAAAGTTACGATATTTTTGTGGATTTTTTTATTAAATATTTAAACAAGGTGTTTTGCCTTTATAATCTGCAAACACAATCAGTTTCGCCGAAAATAATAGTTAAATATTATTAAACGTGTAAGACAACTAAAATTATTTTATTTTATAAGCAAGAAATGCTATAAAATATGGTCACACGCTAATCAAATTGACTTTGCATTTACAAAAAAGAATTTATTCTATTTCTAATAACGATTTAAACGAGAGAAATTGATGGATTGGAAGAGTTTTCAAAATTAAATGGATATCACGAAAAAGAAAGTGTACATGCTTTTAAATCTTTCGTTTTGAAGTTACATTTTTCTTTTTTTTTTGCAACGGAATTTAATACCATTAGTAGTAGAATTTGATATTTTGTTTATTTGAGGAAATATTAACTACGTTAGCATTTATTTTAGCATGTATTTTTTTTCACGCGATAACAGTTGGTAATTTCACGTGTCGGAGAGAAAGAGTTAAAACGCGGTTAGGACACGCGCGCTCGCTCGCTCGCTCGCGATAGCGTTTGAATTGAAATAAATTCGCGCGCGCAGGGACGGAAAAATTTCGCGAACGAGAGCGGAGGCAAATGGCCATCGAGATTATCGCGGTTTTACGCTACAGTTGGCTCGGACGACCGCTGCCTGCTAGCCTGGCGGGCTGGCAGTCTGGGCGGCGGTCCATTTCAGCCGTCGTGCGCAGAACGTAGATTAAATCGGCGCTGTTTGTTGTACCCGTCGGCTTTTGAGATCCGCTCGCTCGCGATTCTCTACGTTATTGTCCGTCGCTTATATCGCCGCTTGACACGTGGCCGTGATTAATTTCGGAAGAGAGACAGCATTCTTCCGCAATTTGCCTCGACTTCTTCGCGCCTGCTTTCTCCCGTAAATTTTTGCACAAATTAATAGCACAGTTATGTTATCCCGTCCAAGTCATTTGTGTACTTAATTTAATTTTTAAAAGGTTTGCACTATTAAGTTCTTCTCTTTTTTCAGTTCGTTTCAAAGTATTTTTTGCGCTCGAAAGTATATGATGTGACGATTGATTCTCGCAGCTTTCTTCTGTTTTCTTCTCCGGCACGAAGTGTCGTTTGATTTGAAACAGTTTTGTCTCCGGATTTTTCCGTCGTGCAAACCTTGTACAACTGTCCGACCAGTTTATCCTTCACGTTTCGTTTCGCACGCGTCGAGTGTCTTTGCATCTGCCAGCCATCTACTCGATATATATGCGCGACACGGTCCTCATCCTTTCTCACTCTCCGAGTGCCACTGACAAGACGGAAAGGATAAGAGTCTCTTTCATTTATCGCTTTCGTGCGCCAAACAGTCTTCGCCGAGCGAGTTTTTTTTTTGCGAATTAATTACTCGCTTCAAGACATTTTGCAGCTAATAAGAATGTCGGTTTTGAAAAAAAAACGCGCGTATGTTGTTTGCTCTAACTCCACATAATATACAATATATTAGTTGTTTTCTTTGTTATTTGGAATTTTCTCTTATCTCAAAGTACTGATCAAAGAAGTATACACTCGACGTAATACGCCGCGCTTTCCTCGTGTCGAAAGTTCTCTGATTTCAAAAAAAGCAGCATCTCTCTGACGTCGTCGAGCTATTGTAGTACCTCGCACATGCGACTACGCAGCAAAAGCTTTCTTTAAGAAAAGCAAAAGCTTCGACGACGCAAAGAGCAATGCGATTACACGTGTGCGCGAGAGCACGAAATGAAAGTGACTGTGGACTTTTTTTTTATGATAAGTGCACGAGCACTAAAGAGCTTATGTAATAAAAGTCCTACTCTTTCATAGATATCTCTTAATAACGCTGTCTAATCTTAATATGATAAAATCTACCTATTATTTTTTTACTAGAAAAAAAATTAGCTCTCGGGTAATACAAAAGTCACAAGCTTTAAGAAAGCAAGAGATAACAAATGATTGCAAAATTGTGTAATAGCTTTGTCAATAATCTGTATCTCTCAAAAGAATATCATTTCCAGATTAATTTTTTAAATTTCTTTTCTTACTAAAGCTTTCGATTTCTGGGGCAAAATGTCATGCAGATTAGAGTAATATTCATTGTGCCTCCTAATCGTCACAAATGTTTCCCCTTTCCGACTAGAGTAAATCGAACTGCCGTCCTGTGTATGCGAGGCAGATCCGTAGTTATCCGGACTACCTTGAATACGTCGAGTTACACGCTGACTATCTGGCCCTTAATATTACACAAACGCGCATTGTTCTATTACCGCTGGTAATTAGAGATAACCGAGCCGAACAGTAATTCCCTTCTGATATACCTCTTTCCCCATCTCTCTCTCTCTCTCTCTTTAGTGTACGGCCGATTGTAAAATAGGTTCTCGTAGTTGGCATACCAACCGCCGCATTCTCGATTTATGTTTTCTGTCAGCGGCGAGAGGTAAGAGAAGGAAGGGATCTCGATTTCATCCCGCGCGCAACTGACCGAAAATTCATGCAACATAGCTACATTCTAAGCATTATTGTTATTAACGGAGAATGATCTTGCCAACGAATATTCTTGCTGACAAATAATCTAATTGTCAACTGAACATTTTAAGATAAAACTCCCCTTTAGAGGAAACTCCTCCAATGACTCCTTCAATTGATTTTCCGCATATGTTATAAAAATCATTCTTCTGAACAACAGTAAAAAACCCTTTCCCGTTGCTTATTATTTAATATGTTGTTAACGAAAATAATGATGTCATATATATGTGTGCATTTCCGCAAACAAGATTATCAATTACTCGAAATTTACACAATTCCACGAATATCCAAGAACGCGCGATATCCTTGCAAATTCAGAAAATCTGTATTTCGTAGGTACAATTTGTTTGTTCTATACACGCAAGATATCACGACGAATATGGCGTCGCGGATTAAACGTTGCCCCGTTTCCGTGCATTTGCACGATTCCAGACTTGATTGTTATTCGGTCGGATTAGATTCATGGGAATTCATCTGTCTCGCGCGAGATTGTTTCGTAAACAATAACGCATTTCGGATCTTTGTTTATTTCCATTTTCGCGGAAACTACTACCGCGTGAAAATTCATCATTCAGTTCTCTGTTTTTGTGCTCGGTAGGTTTTAAATTTGTAACTCAAAAATAATTTAATCCGCCGTATTTTTGTCTCCCATTACGTTTCATACTTCATATACAATGTATGTATTTTAAAAAATGTGTTCACATAGCAGCCTGTTTTTTTTTCTCCTCTCTCTTCGACATTTCTTGTAACAGTGTTGTATACGTGTATAGCGTATGGGTAAAGTCACTGCGATAGGGATGTTTTCATGGCCCATTTTTCACGAGTTTCGTCATGACAAAATCGTTCCATTTGTCTTTATACATGGTTTCATGAATGTGAATGATGGATGACCACCATTTACATATCTCGGTTGACACGGTAAATATTTTATACATTTATATTGAACGCGCGTAAGGGCGGAATAATTTTCCAGACGCAAAGAAATTTACAATAGAATGAAATTTTTATTTCTACAGAGATATACAATTTATACATTTTTGTCGGACAAATTGGTCCGACAAAATGTATATTTGTGCAACATTTTCGAGCCAATCTGTTTAAATCTATTTGACACTTTTATTGTTGTCTCGTTTGTAGTCGCTCACACATTCTCTATACGTTTTTTACGTATAAATGATAGAGTAGTTTTTATTATGTACATATATATATTTTGAATAAGTTCGATTAGGGAAGCGGCGCTGTCTGTGAAATCTCGTCGAGCCGGGCATTCGTGTGTCAGATCCTTTGTGGGTGTAGCCGAGATTCTGGTCCGCGGCCCTGCTCGACAGTTTGTCGATAGTCCGTTTTTTTTCTGTCAGAATGACGAAATCTGAATTTACCGCTATATAAAACTACGTTTGGAAAAAAAAAAACAATCTGTCGACGTTCTCCCATTACTACGTGAATGCTTACACGTGTTCGCACATGTCCGTAAAATCGCAATAATTATATAGATACCTGATACAAAAATCAATATACACTTTTATCCTCCTCCGTCGTCGGAGTTTTCAGCGCGACACTTAAGAGAAAATAGGTCATTTGACGGTGTTATATATCGTTCTCAACGATCTTGTAAACGAAGCACTTTCTCCCAACTTTTGCTGGTTGAATAACTGTTACAAATGAAATAATTATTGTCGATTCCGCGCCGTCAATATGTTCCAACGTCGCCTTCGTCGTTGTCGTCGTCATCGAGCAAAGAGACGGGGAAGTAGCGGCTCGTAATTCACTTCGATAATTACCGTGCTTTAATTAGACGAACGCAAAGGGGTTTCCTTTAATTATTGTGTGCGAACTGTGTCAACGGCGTCGCGTAATGAAAGACGAAAATAACACAGCTCGCCGATGGGTCTCCTTTTTCGGCGTCCTTCGCCTTACGAAGGACCTTGAACTAAAGTGTCAAATAGACTCGACCGTAATTGTTTATAGCATTATTGAAATTATATAATTCGTTGTTATATAATTTTCTTTAAATAAATCGTCACAGTAGGTGCGTTATTTTTGTCTGCCGTGCAATAAAGTGTCATGCAAATATTTTTTCATCGAATGTCACTTTTATTTTAAAGTTTAATCTACTAAAAAATGGTAAATGTATATTTTCAGTAAGCTGAATTTGAATGAAACAACAGGAAAATTTTATCTCTCTTAATTTTGTCAATAAATAAACATTCACATTTTGAATTGAAAGAGTAATTGCAGCTATACACTGAGTTTCTTTATCATCAACGGCGGGATCAACTCGGTTTATGGTGAGGAAAACGCACCTTCTTCTTAATAAAAGCCGAGAGCTTTCGGGACGAGTCCTCTTCCTACGGAGCCTGATAAACAGGACGTCCTCACGACCCGTGACGAGCTCGTTTGCTCCCTCCTTTCTCTCCCCCCTCCCCAATGCTCCGTGAAAATCGAGCACAGCGGCATCTCGTAAAGGAGATACGACGTTATAATTCATGAAACGCGACGTGCAGCCGGATGAACCATAAAGACGGGGATAAACGGTCATACTTGGCATAGTTCCGTTGTCGCTCGCCGACGATGGCTGACGTACCCATTGCCGTGTTATTACCGCCCAAGAAATTTACCTTACCTTCGCTTTCACTTCTTCCTTGATCCTAACTCTTCAGGCACGCGAGACCGGACGCACGTCTCTGCTGCCTGGAAAAACTCGTGAAAAACCTGGAACGTTCAAGAAAGAATTTTATCAAGACTCAAGAGAGAGTTTTGTTAGTCTATTTGACAAGTTTTTTTCTCAATCCTGTGTGTAACTTAACCGGTCAATTCCTCTCTTTCTTTCTCCAAAGTAAATAGTTAAGTAGACGCTAAAAATTTATGTTTTGATTATCTTCAACGATTTCGCGCGGAATGGTTACGATTTTTTAAGAAAAATGTAATATGAGTCTCAATAAAATCGTGAAGTAGTACAACTCAATATCTGCGTCGGCCCGTCAAACAATTGTTTCCGCAGGTACTCTTAATTTCGTGACTTAATAATTTATTTAAACACACTCGCAGAGTTCTTTTCGCGCGCCATGTAAACGTATCAACGTCATAAAGGTGCGCAATGGAAGCATTTTCCATATCGCGCAGAGAGATCGGAAGGAGAGAGCAAAGAAGCTGTTGCATCGGCAGCGTTACTGCAAAACCGATGCAATTGCCGTTACCTTATTTGTTCTCGACTTGCACTCGGCGGTGCATGAGATTCTCCCGAGTCGTTTCACCTCCCGAATGGCTTCGCGCTCTCGATACTCTCTTCCTCGTCGGCGAAACAGTAAAGGGGAGAGAAGCGACAGTGTTTATGATGACCAGCGGAAAGCGAAAATGGCGAAAATAGGTTGAATACAATCCTCGTGCGTGAAAAAAATATATGACGCGTAAATGTTAAAAAATGTTTGTTTACAAAAAACAACATTGCTGCTTTGTAATATGTCTCACATACACGCGCAAACAAACATATAAGAATTGTATATGTACAATAAATAATTGTATATGTACATACACTGTTAGACGATATTCACATATATCACATTATTTGCATAAGTTTTATGGAATGTTTATCCAGAAAAATCTGGAAAAACTTCCAAATTCTCTCTCTCTTTCTCTTTCTCTCTCTCTTGTATGTATAGAATTTTATTATATTGAAAATTTAACGAAACTGTTTTTGAGAATAGTGGTTTTAATTAATCGGTTTAATCGATCCAGCAGGTCCTTTCCTTCCGTTAATCGTTTTTTTTTTTGCGCGCACGTATTAAGAGCTCTTTTTCTTCTCTCTTTCGCTTTTGTTCATACGCAATCTGATAGTCTACTTTCAATTTCTCGGATCGCCGCTCTCGTCTGCATCGCGCGGACTTTCAAATTTCATATCAAAATTTCCGGTCATTACCTGATGTAAAAACCGAAGCCGTGATGTGTGTAGAAAGCATAAATATCGATAACAGTCAACTACTAATTAATGCGCATCAACGGATGTTTAATTAATGAAAGCGAATCTTTGGACGGAGAGATGGGGCGATTGCATCAAATTACATTCAATCATTGGACTTGCAACGCATCACAAATACGGTTAATCAATTAGGGGCAGTGTGTTGATTATAACAGTAATGAAGAAAATAGTTAATATAACGAAGCGGCGATGTTTGATAAACAATGAGATGGAAACACACGCGATTTAATTGATTATAAATCCGGTGAATGGCAACGTAATCACGTATATAACGTTGTTAAATAAATATCAGTCTAATTTCTTATCACTTGAGAGAAGGGAGTTGACCACTTTCTTATCTGTGTTTGTCTTCCGTCTGTGTTTAGAGGCGCATCGGGCTCTGGAGCTCCTCGAGGATTATCACGCAAAGCTGACGAGACCGCAAGACAAACAGCTGCGATTAGCCATCGAGCGCGTCATACGTATCTTCAAGAGCAGACTTTTCCAAGCGCTGTTGGGTGAGTTATTTGATGCATGTTTTGCGCTTCCGATATATTCTCTGCCGATATACTGAAAATCTATAGTTCGCGTTGTATACATACCACTTATAAATTTTCACTATTTACCGAGCAGTGAATATCGGCAATGCGGTTTAAGTATATTGTCTCTCGTGCTTAAAATAATTTGCAAAAAAGTTGATAGTATTTCCAAAAATTATCTTTTATTATACGGCGAACAACGGATCCCAATATTAAGCGATTAGACAAATATGCAAATAGAATATTTCGGAAGCAATCTCGCGCTGATGTTAATACGAGGCGATTCTCGGTAAGCAAGTGCAATGCACAGCTTTATCTGGATTTCACTGCGAGAGGAAAAGGGGAGGAAGGGATCCAGTAATCCAAACTGTTTCGTGTAACGATCGTCGTGTCGCGACGATAACGCTGATCGTTTTCGCCTCGCGATAACGGTCAGCCAATTATTGTTAGTGTTTAGAATTCGTTAATTGCTAATTATTTAAGATACCTTCAGGCGGTTTTGAGATAACGCGGCCGCTCGAAAATTACGTTGATTGTACACGTATAATCTAGTTTATTTAAGCAACAATATATGCGTTACAACATATACTGAAAAAATTTAAACTTTATTTGTGTTCTTTATTTTCTTTTTTTCTCTTGCCAGTGTACCATTTGTATGATAAACTGTCAGCTATATTCATCATAGAAAAAACAGACTAAATAGTAGAGGGGGCACTGGAAAAATTATTGACTTACATTTTAATTGATATTTCTTTGCGGTCGTTACTCTGTTTAAAGCGAAAGACGTGATGTTTGATTTTTCAACTGAAACGATTTTACAGAAAACCGATGCAACCGTCAAAATTCAATTTAATTGTAACCTGGCTGTGCTTTGCCGAAGGGCTTTAAATCGTTTTACGAAATACTGACACGACGGCGGTTCTTTTATACGGGAATGAAGGGAAGATACCGAAACCGCGACTCGTTATTATTTATTGAAGCTGGCGAGTCGTCTCCGAAGATTTCTCGCGCTATTGTTGCACGAGATAAAGCGTCATTGTAGCGACAGCGATTTATTCTCCTCGACTCTCTGTTCACAATCGATAGTTTCTCTTTTTCAATCTTGAAGATATCTTTTCTCTTCAACATTCTTCACGCGACTGCAAGTGTATTTGAGTGTAGATTTGGTATTATTACTATTTTATTGTTATAATAAGTAATATAATTACTATTTTAAGTGTTAAGTCTTTTTCTTCATTTCAAATCTAACATTTGAAATTAATTTTGAGATGATCTTGTAATGTTTTCTATATGATGCGCGCAGTATAATAAATTTACATGAAATTTTCTCAAATTAATGTTCAAAATTTGTCTAGAAATGTAAAATTAAAAGTGCCTGGACAATGCGGCAGACAGATATGTGTAAGGAATATACTAGAAATTTACAGATAACAACAGTACACGCGTATCACCTAGGCTTTGTTTTGTTATTACTGGTAGTACTAAAAACTCTTAGGAAACGCGATATATACCTGATAAATAGATTTTCAGTACAGCCAATAGTAACGGAACGAGGCCCTACTGTGTCATATTCCGGCACTTGCTCCCTTACAAATCGGGAAACTTCGGCAACCGATTGCTCGCGAACGGTGTTTACCACGTTATACAAAAGATGGTAAACACCGTTCGCAAGCAATCGGGCTTGCCGAATTTTCCCGATTTGTATGGGAGCAAGTGCCGGCAGATAACAAACACGGCATTCGCTTGCGAACAGCCGTGACGAGTAACTGTGTCTGTTGTAACCGCGTCGTTGTAAAAGCAAGGTGTATATCTTTAATTATTGTGTGCTATAAAATCTGTGGTGTTTACTCGATCTGCTCTCAGTTTAATCCATCGTCGGTCAAATCCTTACATATGTATATATACGTGTAGATTAACTTTGCCGCGAAACTGGGGGGCGAGTATTGTTCGAGATAATTCTCGAACCTGTATCAAATCGATTCGGTCACCTGTCGAAACTCGTCCGTTCTATTTCCGTCCGTCACGCAGTTATGTCGGCTACTTTGTTCTCCGTGTTTGTCCGGTCAAGCGGCTTCCGTGTTCGAGATTAGTTGGATGCATCTGTAACTGTTGCAAGCCGCGGTACCGACGCACCTGCATACACACGCGCGCGTCATCGGTGTGTCACCAGCCGATAAACCGGATAGACCCTGTTCGCGGCTCGTGTTCTATCAGCTTTCGAGACAATGGCGTTGAAGATTATGCGTCGCCGCGAGACTGTCAAGTGACAGGCGTGACGAAGTTGTCCGCGAAATTAGCTGGCTTCGTCCAACTATAATATGTCATACCGCGCTGGTGGTGTGCGGTTGTTTTTCGCTCGATTAAGCAAACATCATCCGCCGTGTGTCGTACGAAATCCGCTGAAAATTTAGCGCTCTTCGCTGTAGAGTGAAACTCCAATCTCCAGATAAAAAGTCGCTCTTTTAATTAATTTTTAAAGATCACTTTCCCGTATCTTTAACTTGACGCTTTCGGAATTTGAAGCAACTTGTAACACTTTAAATATTTATATGAATATTACGAAAGCGCGAGAAAAATATTGAAAGAACTTGGAAAGAAGTATCAAAGAAAAACAAAAATATACTTGTTTGATTCTTTTTTCTTTTTTTCAAGGTTGCAAGTCGCGCGAAAGAAATAAGTTTTGTAAGCGCACCTGAGCTACCCTCGTGTGTTTTTATTCCCGTTGGCGGATTTTCCATATTCCCGAGAATATATATCGAACGAGAGAGGAATATACGCCGATGGTTTTCGAATTTCCGTGCGGAAGAAAATTGACTCGAGTGCGCGCTGCCAGTAACGATCTCGTGGAATGCTTGATCTCTCTTGCTGTCCGAAGGAGATGGTCGGGTTGGAAAGGTTTTTTTTTTCGACACAGCGCCTAGAGTGTGAACGCGCGCGAATGCCCGACGGGTGAAGAGGTACTTGGTGCGCACTCGAGCCATCTCGTCGTTGCGAACACAGACACTCGCGAATTTAAAATCGACCGGAAATCCCGCGATCGCATCGAACTTGTTGATCGAGGAGGAAACGCGAGCTTAAACTTCGACATTTCCGAACGCGCGTTTATAATTATCAGAATAGCGTCTTTGAATTTCATTCAGAGAACTAGATTCCGGCGGATATTGCTGTTATAAAAAGAAAATATCGTAAAAAATTGCGTTTCAGGACGGACTTATCAAAGTGCAAAGAAAATTTTAATTTAAATGCATATTTCAGTTCGATTATAATTCTCGAGACTTCTTAATTAGTTTTTCTTGCAATATCGAGAAATTAAAAAAGTAGAACAAAAAAGAGAGAGAGAGAGAGAGACTAGTTTTTTTTCGCGGATAAATTGTTCGGACGCGATTAAAGGTCGCTCGTGTCTTCCGGCGAGATTAAATTACACGAAGCGCGCTGCGGAAGCGCAGCAACTGCAATTGCACTACCTGCAGCAAGATAGGAACCAAAATGGCTTACGGATCGCATCGATTTAACGAGATAACATTTATCCAATAGCGTTACTTCGTTTACTTCGATTCGATCCGTGCGGGATGTAATCGTAGCGCAAATAGCGAACGCGATCTTTGTTAGGAGAATCTCTAATGGGAGATAGTAAACTTAATAAAACGATGTTTAACCGTTTGTAGTTGTTGGAAAACGCAAATCGATAATAAATGAAGAAAATGTCGAGACACACGACGGAAAGCACATGAAAAGAATTTCGTTGTGACTACGATGATCTTTTATTGGCAAGTTGCATAGAAAATTACAAGACGTATATCTCCGCGACATTGTTACACGTCCATCGGACACCGCGCCATCGTGCACTTTCTGTCAATTTGAGCGACGTTGAGCTGCAAGCTTCCGAAACTAATTTCGAGTTTCGCAGCGCGATGTAACTTCGTTATGTACTTGGCGCTACCTTTATGACGTGTAATCCCGCGGCTACCGTTCGCGCTCGCGAGCAAAACTTCAGAACGCACGTCGATCGTCCGTTTCATTCCACACACTTTCCAGTAATAATCGGAAAAGACTTGTATGAAGCGGTCTCTTTCTCTCTTTTTGTCATCATCCGACATTGTAAATTGCGAACTCCGTTACATGTACCACCACTTGCCGTCACCAAAAATCATACCTTTCGAATCGATTTTTCATCCTCTCCCTGCTTTCAAAAGAGAGCAATAAAGCGTGATTGGTGGGTTGTGATATATGCTGGCGGCAAATCAACCAAGTGGAAGAGTTAAGTGCCCAGACCGTAAATTTGAAATGCATTGGAAACTACACACGCTCGGGCCATCGCGAAATATTGCCGGGCGACGGCTTGCGCGTCCGAGATAACCGAAATTTGTCAACCGAGCCTCCCGATGCCTTGGTATCGTTGCCGTCTGGCGCATCCGCGGGCTTTTGCATTATAATATATTGCACACGCCGCTCATGTCGCGCGCGTAATACGCAGAGTGCCGCGTGAGTGCGCGACGCTGTTACGAAACGTGTCCAACAGGTATAACGCGTCGACACGCACTCGCCTAGATCCATCCGCGAAACGCTTAATCGCCATGTGCTCGACGGTGCAGAATGCACCTGTGAATTTGACGCTGTTCGAGGCCACCGAAACGAAACGCGCCGCGTGTCGAATTATCCGCCGCGGAATGCGACGCGTAAAATTTTCTGAAGAGACACGCACGATTAGCACAATGCGCCAATCGTTATATATTTTTTGGATTTTATTTAACAGATGCGAGAAAAAGAAATGAGATGAGAATCTACATAGAATCCGCACTACAAGCTCCTCACGTTATGTATATAAAAATTACGTAGGTGAGAGAGCACGTGCAGCGAGGAGCGTACGACGTGAATTTTTGTTTCTTGGCAACCACGCGAGTTCCATTAATTATCATTGCGAGAGAGTCGACTTTATTGTCTTACGAGGCTTTATTTTAGAGACTGCGACCGAGAGGAAAATAACTACACTTCTGTTGTAACGGTGAATGCACTAATGCGGTTCTTTATATAAAACGCTCGGATTTATACTCGGGCGCTTTAAATCTCGCGATCCGCGCGCGCGCTCGCTGAATACTCGTCCTTGCAAAATTCATCGTGGATATTTAAAATGGATTTTAATGACCGACTTTTGTTACATCTTTACCTTTTTTTCTTTCTCTCTCCCTTGATGCGCGCCTCTATTTCAGCACAATAGGAAGTGTATTTTGTCGGACACTTATGTGTGTATGTGTGTGTGTGTTGTCGAAACGAAATTACATTTAATGACAATTTCTATTCTCACGACAATTATGACGGAACTCTTCTCTTTCCATCTATTTTTCCTCCTTTTGTTTTATTTGTCGGAAGTGCTTAGCATTGTCATACTTTCTGGTACACTTGGATAGCTATTGTATAATTTTTCGGAGTAGATTCCGATAAAGAAAAAGAGAGAAAAGATTTTTGATCAAAATTGATTCCAGAAAGATACATAACAGCTACTCTGATTTTTATCTATACATACGTCGTTGAAATTGGAACGTTCGTCGAGCAAAAAAATATATTTTCAACAGAGACGTTCCAGATTTTCATTTGTGACAAATCGAAAATGTTTCATATTGTATACTGATTCTCATCCCTCTCTTCAGACATGTCACACACACACACACACACGAACAACAAAAAAACTTAGTCGCTTGTTATCAACAAAAAAGCGCGAGAATATTTTGTTGTAAGCGAATCTCTTACATATATTTTACATCTTACGTCCGACAGACATAATTACGTACAACGCGACTGGATGTACTTTTGCTCGCGCATTTTTCATTCAATTTTTTTTTTTCACGAAAATTATCTCACTTTCCCGTTCGCTATTATAGTTCCTGTTGAATAAACTCACCGGAACAAACTAATTTTTTTACTTTTAGATTTTGTTCGTCTTCCGCGAAACATTATTGCAGTTAGAGTTTTAATTCGCGAAAGTGGGAAAAAGAGTGGTCTCTATTAGCGAAGAGAAGAGAGAGCCGGAGAGAAGAAGAAGTTGGGAAATTCGCGAATCTAATTTATAGATAGTCTCGTTATTTCTCAGCCTTCGTGCATAATAATAAGCCGCGCTCGAACTCCAAACTGACTTGTCAGTTTGACAGTGAACATTTCACGGAGTGTCATCACGCGAGAAATTCTCTGTTCGGTTGATCGTTAGTATTATAAATTCCCTTGTTAGTAACGGAATTACCACTGGCTCACGCGTGACCGTTCATTTAAAATTCAAGGCACAACTCATCCCTGTTGTAAGATCGTTAACTGAACATCGCGGTCGTTGCTTGTGCCGTTGCAGCTGCGCCGCTTTGCGAAATCCGCTCAATTTCGCGTAAGCTTTGTTTTCTCTCAAACAGATCAAGAGAGATCCTAGATAATTAGCACTAGATTTCAACTGAAAAAAAATGTTTGCACACATTGTTTTAATCTCAACGCTTACACAATTATAATACAAATGTATTATATTAAGATTCAACAAAAAATATCGCAACTTTGAATCGTGTTTTAACAATATATTTTTTATATTAAAAAAATTAATGTTTCTTAGAGAATAATATACGTTTCGATGAAATACATATTACACTGACTAGCGTTTATAAAAGCACTAATAAAAGCATTAATAATCTAATTAGTTTATTAATAATTTTTTAATTTATAAATTTATTGCAATCGCGTTTTACTTAATAAAATAATGTTTCTCTGAAATATTAATTTGCGTAGGAAGAAAAGCAAGAAAAATAGAAAGATCGGTGAGATTAATAAAAAGTAGGGAATAAGAGCTTTGAATTCAATGAAATAAAAGGGAGGGATATGTACGATATTAAATACAATTTCTAATTTCCGGGACTGAATATTATGTAGTTTTTTTCACGCGTGTTTTATGTGCATTAATTACGAAATATAAAATGTGAGAAGTTTGCAGTGTGAAAATTAAGCTTTTTGCTACGTCTCGATATGTATTTAGTTATATCCACAACGCTATTGTGTGCGCTAAAGTATATCGCGAATAATTTTATCAGATTTAATGAACGCGAGGAGTGCGTTTAATCCCGCGAATGAAAAACGCCGAACGTTAATCACACGATTTGCGATCGATCTTCGTTTCTTTGTTGCGTTTTATCTACACGTTACTCCATTAATTTCACGTTTTAGTCGCGCGAGAATATATTAAATTCCGCGAATTAAACTTTTCTCACAAGAAAGAGAGAAAGGATTCGGCGAATTCCAACCGTTCTCCAATTAAATTCGCGATCTCATCTCTTCCGCGAAGTTACTTCGTTTTTCGCGCGTTCCTCTTTAAATTCCCAATGTATTCGGAAACTCTCACTGTTTCGTCTTATTGCGATTTCGCGTCCGCGCGCGAAAGGCTTTCATTTCTCCAAGACCGACTTATTATACGTTTTTCTTTTCTTCTTCAACAATCGCAGATTGTGTCTTCTCCGTTCGTTCGCTCCGTCTCGCCGCAACATGCAAATGCATTCTCCTACATGAGGGACTGCTAAGTGATTTACTTGTTTAATAATCGCCATTGAACGACACCGGAGTTTATGCCTCATTTGCGTAATGCACAACGGCGTCCCGGGCGTCACACGCTATCGTTGCTGCGAAACATCGGCCCGCGGGCGATTGTTAGCAAGTTGCCGAGGACTCCGAGAACTTGTTATGGCCCGTTAGACGCCGAGATTAGTCCGGAGATCGCTGCTGAATGTCCTTCGCGATTAAATCGGTCTACTCCGCTTTTGTCTTGCGATCTTCTCGCGGGAGAAATGAAGATTACAAGTTTTGTTTAAAATATTTGAACAATGTGAAATATTTTACGTAATTTAAAAATATATATATATTTTTTTTGCAAAAGTAATGGAAAAGCGTGGTTTTGCCAAGTAACCGTGTCCTTCTGCGATGAAAGTTTCCGCGTGGAACTCGCGCAGCTGCCGCTCTTGTAGAATCTTCGGAAACGCGCGTTTTGAATTACTTTAGCTATTGTTTGGCGGAAAACCGCTTTTCGAACTCTTGTAGGACGAATAGTATAATATAGTACATTCAAGTGGCTCCGCTTGTGTATGGAAGATCGCTCCTCGTATAATGCACCCCCGGCGGCGACGGGGCGCATGTATTCTTCACGAGAAACGGCAACATTATGTTAATATAATACGGTTGAGCGTTATATATACGGTGCGCCGTAGAAGTTCCTCGTAATGATTATGCAAATGCGGCTGGTGGAGACGCGATCGGAGAACCGCGAGACGGATAACGTTTGTGTTTCGCCGAAGCGGAAATGTAGACCGAAGTCGCGCGATCTAGAGACAGCAAACTTTTCCTTATTTCGATGCGAAATCGCATAGTACATCTTACTTACGGGGGTGGGCGCTCTATTTAATTCGCGCGCGCACACACAATAGTCGTCGTTGAACATTGCTGCAACAAATTTACTATCAACTTGCGAGAGTCGAAGAGCGGTGGAGAAAGCACCGTAAAATATTGCCTTCGGATTCTGCATCCGTTTCACTCAATGACTTATCCCTTTTTACTCAGGAAACGCTCGCGCGCGCGATTCTCTCTGTGTTTGCGTCCTGGAGAAGCGGAGGGACCAGAAGTTTAAGCGAGGTCGCGTTTATTTCACGTTGACGCGCTGTTATGCGGTAATGGAAGATTTTATTGGTTTGCTGCTGGCTAAGGGACGTTCGGATCTAATTTAAGTAACTGAGTTTGACTGACTTTGAAAGCTTCATCCGCGACGCGGTCTTATTTATGGTCTTCGTTAACGTTCACCGACGCTGTGAACGTCATAGTTGCTGTATTAATTGTGTTCGAGAAAGAAAAGCTGAAAAGAAGAATCCTATTTGGTTAGGCTTCGCGATATGGTTTAATAATATTTTCACTTTTCTAACGATCATTTGTATATAATAGAAAGCTTTCATTTATTTTGCTCTTAATAACATATTTAATAAGGGGTATAGATGATTTCTTTTTGTTAATTTATGAACGTCTAATATTTAGTAGTTTTTTGTATTTTTTTTTTATTTGCAAAGTATTATGAGTAAAATTATATTTGCTCACATACAGTGCAATGCAGTATAGTTGACACATTTTATGGAAAATTTCCTTTCGCAGAGTTTGTTATTGTACTTAAATGGCTTGAACTAAGCTGCGACTTTGCATTCGCTGCAATGTTCCGCGATCGAGAAACTTTAAAGTTTACGGACGGGAATTGGGAAGTTAGTCGAGCAGGATAAGGGATCCTAGAAACATCTCGGAAGTCAATTTCGCAATCTCGGAGTGAAGTGTCGAAGATATCGCAAACACTCACTTAGTTAAGTAGTTTTGGATCGGATAATACCGTTCCGGTGGTGTCGACTTACCGACGTGGCAATGTGAAGAGAGAAAGAGAAACCGTCCGTTCTCTCAGAAGTTACTATTCCCAAGGGTGAGAGTACAGTCGGCCGCTGTCATAACACCTTTCGGTATACGGCGAGCGTTCTTTTATCGTTTTATTCGTAAACGAGCACAGCTGAGATTGATTATACAAGTTAGGAAAGGTAGTAGAAGTTTGTAGTTTTTATTTATAATATTATTTATTTCTAATTTTACTTAAATTTTATTTAAGTAAAATATTTATATATACTTTTGGTATATGTTTTTCTAAATTGCGTCACACAAATCGTCACTCTTTTACAAACAATTTCATCACATCTCTTGTGTTCATCACAAACTTTCTCTCTATGATCATGTGCGTGTACTTATTCATCTTATTGTTAAATACAGTGATACAAAAAAGAAAAAGTAATCGAGGTCTCGTTTTGCTCTGTCATGCTCGCTTCTCATGATTACTCAAACATTCTTTCTTTCTCCGGCCGTCTTCTTTTTTTTTTCTCTGCCACCGAAATTCAACCTGCCGTTTCATTATTCGACATTCTCTCTCACTGACGACTTTCCCCGCTTTGTCCATTACCCTGCTCCTTTCCTCCTGATTGCTGGTCTCGTTCGTATTTAGGTCAGTACGATAATTTCAACCCCGCTCTGTATTTCTCTCTCTCTCTTTCTCTCTTGTATCGTCGAATTACTCGCTTTGTAGCATTGAATTATTCGTCATCGTTGCGCTTTTTATTTTACACGTTGCGTAACACGACGTTAGATCATTTCTCATTTATTTGAGTAATTACGCGGCCATGTACTGGAAAACTGCGCCACGTAACCGAGACCGTTATATAAAAACATCGGAAAATGATATAACGATAATGGATGTGTTACACACAAGATAAAAATCTCCCAAAAATACCGTTTATTTGTCACAGAGTAATCTAAAGCTTTGTGCACTTAAAAGTTAGATTGATAAAATTGTTAAGTATAAATTGCATTCATATAAACATTTTTCTCGTTAAGAGAAAATACAATGGATAATAAATAATGTCGTATATTGAATAATTACTTAGCATTTACTCATTTAGACGCAGCAGATACATATAGATATATTTCTCTCATTTTTTTCTCGAAATCTGTCAATTGAACGGATTTAATTGGTCTTTTTCGTATGTTGTTTTTGTGAATATACACTATTTACTCACATGTATGATCGCGTGTGTTATTCGAGATCGTTGTATATGCGCACATGAGTTTTTATTGCTGTCGTTGGATTATTGTTCCGTTTTATGCGGATAAATGGAAATGCTGCCCGGTGATACAGTGTGGCAACCTCCTATCAAAATGTTCGACCGGCGAGCTCTATTGTTAGTCGACCAGATAAACCATGCGCCGTGATTGATAACTTTAAATGCGAGCCGGGAAACAACTTCTCGAAATTTAGCGAACTGTTTTAACCGATAATGCAACTTCGGCCTACCTAAATTCTTCGCGCTTCATTTCCAACAAACTTCGAATAAAGATAAAGAGAGACAATTTGAATCAACTGCATTTTTAGTTGTATGTCGTTGACGGTTGAAATACTTCTCCCAGTATTAAGTCACTTCTAAATTTATTTTCTTTAAAATAAAATACGAAAAAAGTAAAATGTGCTTCCTTTTTTTGTAATTTTACAAAAAATCGGGAAGTGATTTTTTATAACCGCATATTTACTAAATTTGAAGCAAAAGTAATTCACTAGGCAACAAGTAACTTGCATTTAATTAATAAGTCATTTTGCAAATTCTTTTTTTTACTTCTCAAACTTGTAAACTACGCGGATAGTATGTGTCGGCGTGATTCGCGAAAGTCACTTTATCACGCACGGAACACAAATTCGCGGTGAATTCGCGGGATTGTATATTTCTCATATTCGACATAAATCTGTTAACGATACGCCTGAGAGGTTGCTGAAATGTTACAGGCTATTAGAACGATGTAATTAGTATTATCCGTGTGACAATGTTACATATTCATATTGCTAAACGCATCATCGTTCTACATGATGGAGCGTGAGACCTCGCGATCGAAACAAGCGAACGTAATTGCCTATTAATTATTCAACTGCGTAAATGAAACCGGCGTAAATGTTCGTCGACGCATATTAATGCACAAACTCCGTGTAATATAATACGTATATAGTAAATTATATTATCCGAAGGACCGATCGGTTTTGTTGTTGTGAAACTGTCCGAATGCAAATGTTGCAATCAGATGATATTACATAAATGCGCGTTAATGCGTCGGATTATTTATTTCGCGACTTCGTCGACGCTTTTCCGCCCGCGTGATGTATTGGTCGAATTTTGATCACGAACTAAAATACATAAGATAGCCATCTTTAGTAATGCTCAAAAAGAAGTTGATTTCTCAGCGGAGTATGAGCCGCGCGTATACGGCAAACACCTGTGGCATCTCCGGAAGAGAACGAGATAACTTAGACAAACAATGACGAACAAAAAGTGGAGAAAACCAGAGAAAAATTTTTCGTTCTTCTTTGATTCTCTTCGCGAATTAATCGTTTGCGGTTGATGCGTACCGAGACGCGTACCTTGACTGTGAGATCTTTGAGAGAAGGAAGTTTGGTGTTCGTTTTCTTTCGAATGTGTTCGTTGAAAAAAAACTCGCGAATTGATAACAAAAAATTTTTTAAATAAAACAAAGACGAGATGAAGTGCGAGAAAATTGTTCGAGGCGACATGGCGTTATGAGAAAAAGCGCGCTTATTAAAAATTTCTATCGACTTTGCGCGCTTATTTCCGAGAAATAGTTACTTCAACGCGGAACGGCGAAGATTATCTCCGCGAGTTGGGACGCGTATTTTCCGCATTCAGGACGGATAAATAACCGGGGTTGTCGTGGCGACGTGATTTACGGTCGGGACACGGACGCGTCGTGCTTTCGCGAAGTTAAGAAACGGCGCTCGCGCACTGGCCAGATTGTTCTCCCAGGACCACCGGGCGAAACGTGCAATTAAGCGGCCTCCGGCTTGGTTTACGACGCGTCGCATCGTTCTGACCCCCGAAGTTACTTCATATGTAGGTTACTGGTTAATAGATGTCCTCCGTCCAACTTTTTCCATTTATTTTCATTTCCGGCGTTAATCCGCATAGCGGCAAAATTTCGCGTGCGCGGATGATTTAGCAAACAAAAAAAAGCTGTGTAACGTTTTAAGCGTATCTCGTCGCTAATAAACTTTTCTGTAAATTAAGTACTGTATATCCTGCAAGTTTATTTTTGGCATAAAAGAGCCGCAGCGCGTCTCGCGAAAATGTAATTTACCATCGGCCAAAGAGATGTGGCGTGACGTTTGATAAATTATTAATCTTCTAACTTACGTGCGAAGGTGCGCGATTTATTTCTTATGTATTACATTTATTTTCTTTACGTCTCACGTGTCGTATGTGATAAAATGTAATTAATTGCGGATGATCTATGAGTTTGAGAATTTTCTTAACACAGCATACATCTTCGATTTAATATATCTTAGATTTTGTTAGCGTGATATATTTCCTATCAATGTATCGAGAGAGATTGATGTATTATTTTATGTACATTAATTTATTTTTTAGGACGGTTTTATTTTCACGTCAAATAACAATTTTATTTCGTTTACGTCGATCTCATTTGATTAATTCGAAGCAACAACATTGTCTAAAAGCATCGTTTGAACACGCGTTGTTTGATTTGTTGCGACACCAAGTGCAGCAACAATATTTATTCTGCATTGCGCGCAACAGTTTGCAGTCCAAAACTATTTTCGTTGCAATTTGCTGGGAACAACTGTTCATAGAACTGCCGCACAATTTTTTTTTTATTTCCTCCCTCGCTGACGTCAAGACCTCGCAACTTCTCCGATTTTTGTTTACATTTCACATCGCATCCTTTTGTGTTCGCGTAGAAGAAACTCGCGTGGTACGTGCGAATTTTCGTCGCGGAATGTTCTTCTCTCTAGATTTCTCGTATTCTCTCTTTTCTTTACACAATTGTGCACATTCGTGTCGAGACGCGAATCAATTTCCGCACGTCTATTTCTGTCTGTTTTACTCCTATACGTTCGCTATTGGTGTATTTTTTTTTTTTTTTTTTTTTTTATTTTGTTTAGATATTATTGAAATAAAAATTTTTTTTTAATATAATTTTTGCTTAAATAATCAAATCACAATACGAAAACTCTAAATAATTTAAATAGAACAAAAATAAGTTGAATTTAAAGAATTTCTGATACAAAACTTTTTTCTGATATAAACTTTTTATTAAACAATCTACCTTAAAAATCCATTAGTAAAAAAACAAAAACGGTTATTAGAAAACGATGAAATCTTGCTAAATAAAAACGAGCGGTGTACAGGCAAGTGTATCCAAACTTTTGGCCGGTGGTGTATATAGTTTAAGTCGACATTCTATTAGCACACAGACACACAAATTGGCCATAAGAGAATTGCGAAGACGGCTTACGATTCTCCACGTGGAGAGAGCGCACACGATGACTTCCGTACGGCAAGAAAGGTCCGGCGGAAAAATCAGCCAGTCGGGAGGTTCGATCGCTCGAGAGATTTTCTTAAGCCGCTGTAATCTCGGGGTATTTGCCTGTCCCGATGGCGGTCTTATGCAAATGTCCGGGAAGTACGAGAATGCGGAGTGTTGCTAAAGTGCTTGGACAAACTGCCGCGAATGAACTCCTCGCGGCAAAATGAAGAAAGATGTATATGATGAATATACGTCTCCGAGCTTACATTATTCTCGAGTTAACATTATTCTCTTAATTAAAAGATTATTAACATTAAACCCATAAATCTAGCATGTAGAAAATTTGCGTTACTTGGATTTCTGTATGAATTGGACGTGTTTATGCTATCTGGAAAAACTGTGAAAATTTGAGAGACTGTCAGGCATCTGAGTTTATACTTGGAAAATTTTTTAACTTAAGTTATTTATTTTTTCTAATTTATTTATTTTTAAATTAATATTTTCTCTAAAATTTCCAAACATGTTTTTCGACATTTTTACCTCTATATTTATCTATCGTTTAATGTTTTTTTTTTAATGATCAGCATCGTTGCAATTTATTTAGCCTTTAAAATCATCGATCTTGTTTTACCTTTTGGAAATAAACAATAGGACTTTATAGAGCGTGTGCTCACTTCTAAATCGCGACGTAAATAATCCAAAAATCGCGTATCGAACGATGATCGGATATAATGGCGAGTCACAAGACGTATTGTTTCGGTATCGCGCGTCGACTGTTGGCCGTGCAATTTCCACCTGCTCTATTTGCACGCTGAATGATTGCGCAAACATATACATCTGTGTGCGCATACACACACACGGACGTACATGTACGTTCGATAACGCATGATACACATTTCGGGTGTGATAACTGCTCGCCGTACAATCAATATTAATACTGCGACCGATCGATGGTTTTGCGCGTGTTACGAAACCTCACGTGCTTAATGAATTCATCTGTGACGTGCGCTCGCGCGCAAAACTTTACGCCTCGGCCAACGTGATTTTACGCAAAATGAACATTCATATGCGCATATGAAAATGCGCGGCCATTGATCAATTGTAATTCGAAACTTTCCGCGAAACCGGGCATTAATTTTCGAGTATTATCGACGCAGCTGTCTCGCAAGCCGTCCGCTGACTTGATTAAAAAGTGTGGCACTCTGTTTTTTGAACTAATTAATAGTTTGCACTGAAACAACACTGAATGCTTATGAAATTTCAATTATATATATATATATATATATACACCAAACGCGGGAAAATTAATTAACTATTACGAGAACGCGCAAATTTCTGTTCCGTCCGATGGATTTCGCTCAGCGAAACTTGCGCGAATAATTGAAAAGCACTGGAAAATAATTGTGCTTTCGGATCAGGATGTGTTTGCGACACAATAATACGAGAAAAGACCAACAAATAATCGAGAATTTTAAGCTTTAATAACAAAAAAATTTAAACTTTATTCTGTCGGTAAATGTAAATCATTTTAGTTATTGCGAGTCATTTCATTAACATTCAAAATTATTGATGTGATGCTCAATAATATTTTAATGTTAATAATATTTTAATTAACGAAAAATAGTTATATAATGTTGTATACCAAGAGTTTTTAATAAGAACAAGTTTTATAATGTTTACCAAGTTGACGATTTCCAGACAGACGAGAAGAGACAAGAAGAAATACAAGAGAGAAGTTTAAAATGAGCGGAGATAATCTTCGGTCTGCGTACACATGTTCATAGTTTGCATTTAGAGTAGCAATATTCATCTTTTGAGATTCAGAAATTACGGCTTGGCTAGGCTGCAAGGAACAGCAAAATGAAACATCAAGCTTCGCGCCCTTTTTGATGCTAGATGTTTGTCAATCTCCGAGCTCTCACTCTCTCTCTCTTTCTCCATGTGTGTGTGTTTGTATGTGTGTATGAACGTATGTATAAAAGCGGTTATCTTATAGCCACCGGTTTCTAATGTTCCCCCGCATATTCGGAGGAGGTCGCGCAGGTGAATCGATTTTTTGGGGATTCTAAGGTGAACACATAAAACAAGATTGCGTTCTAGCAGCTAGATAAATGAGCAGAATATTTATTTTCAAAAGAGAATTTATATTCTGTTTGGGGTTAAAGCGAGATATTTCTTGCGCAACCGATACGTTCTCTGACACGATTTTTATTACCCTCTTACATCTAAATCCCGTTATTGAAACATCTACGATCCAGCGTGCAAAAGTATCGTAAAAAAAATTGTGTATTCATATTTTTTTATACATTTATTTTCTAATCATTTTTTATGTTTGTGGGTCACTTTTACGCCAAGAACGAACGATAGTCATAAAATAATATGAATAAAGAAAGAAAAGGTTTTCCAATTCTCTTTCTCTTTTAAGAATTAAGTGCGGGCCTCGTTAATTTAAAATACAATAGGTGAAAAAGTGTAACGGCTAAAAAAACTACTAGTTTCATTTCCTCTACAGTTTTTCATTCTTGATGTAAAAATGAGAAATACTGATTTTATATAATACAATATTATATCTTAATATTATTTTTTTTTTAATTTGGAATTAAAGTATGTCTTATATAAACGTCACAAGAAATCATTTAACTAAAATTAAGCAATAACTGAAGTATGCAATTTCTCTTGCAGACGGTAACCATTCGTAAAACTGTTTTTTTACCGACGTTATCGACAGCTGAAACTTATGCAATCTTTATGACTTGTACAGTAAGTCATGCACAGTTGCATGTCGGGTAAGCGGTCTCTGTGAGGATACAGTAGAATTCTGCATTTCCCTATCGATAACTTTCCTTGTAAGTTCTAATCCTTTGCGTTTTTTTTAGTTCTTTCTATTGTTATTTTACTATAGTCTGACATCAAACAATAGTCTATTCTGAATAAATTTTAAACGTCTTTTATAATCGCGTACATTGTTTCTAATTTGTCACTCAATTTGTCATTTTATTTTATTTTCGAATTTTTAGCGCATTTATTACGCATTTTATTTATAATTTGCCATTAAAATTTAATTTTGGCAGAATTTTGAATTAAATATCGTTATTATAATTATTGCGGTTTTCCCACAGTCGGAACAGCTGATAATGCAGATTGCATTGGCTGGCGACTTTCCTCTTTGAACTCCGACCGGTAAATTAGCAGAGAAATTGCATCTGATTCACCTCCGGTGGCAGTGACAGAAAATGCAGAAGTACTTCGAACGTGATATATTGTATAGTTTAGTTGCCAAATAACGGCTTTATGAAATATGTAACAGACTGGAATAAAGCGCGCAACAATCCGCAGTTATTTGATTAACGCTGCGAATTGAATGCCAAAAGAGCGAATTTGTACGTGTCGATTTTAAAAATAAAACGCAATTTTACGCATTTTACATCCCTTCTCTCATATTTAACGAATGAGAGAGAAAGAAATTGAGAGAAAATGCAGTAAAGGTGCGTGTTTAAAATTAATCGAGATACGACGTTAATGTTTTTCTGAATTGTAAAATTGTAGGTCGGAAATTTATGGGCTTTCCGACGACTCGATTTACATAATGTAATTCTGCTCCGGAAAACGCATTAATTCTCGTATGCATATGAATCGAGTTTGTCTCTACAGATTTAAACATTTGCTTTTCTCGTCGACATTTGATATTATACAATATTGTACAAGTTTTTCGACAACTGTTTATAAGATCTTCTCTATTATTTTCATATTAAAATTTTTTCACAAGTGTTTCAAGTATTTGGAAGTTTATGAAAGCAAAAGCAATTTCTTGACGGCAATTAAGAAATGTATTATATCGTCAAGGAATGAGCGATTTTTTTCCAAGATGAAATTTTTATTTGATCGTCACTTTTATTTATTTTATTGTCCATTAACAATATCTGCGAAGCTTATACACTTCCTTGTCATTTTTCACATCGCGAACCATTTTTCTTTTTCTCGATACCTTGAGGAAACTACGATACGCTTCGTTGCCTCAGATTTTTCCCTTCCATCTATACGGTACATTTCCCGCATGTCGACAAGTGCGACTCACGCGCGCGCGAAAATACTTTTCCTATATAGTCACGTAGTGGTATCGAAGTGGGTGTGTGAAAGTCGTTCGGGATAGTCAGTACACAATTTCTAGACGGCGCAATTCTCTGGCGCGAAATCACCCTGTTTACGCTCGAAACTTCCGATCGGCGATGTCACCGGCCAATCCGCGTCGAGATGTTTGCTCCTTCGCGTGTAACGTTTATCTCTCACCCTCCGGAGGAGGATGTCAGTGTGTGTTTTGTCACATTTTGGAGTATCATAACTGGTATAGGAAACTCGTCCACACACCAGACGCCGTCGGTCTCGTAAAAAAAAAAAAGATTTTTTTTCGAACGACGATGCGTCGTCCTTTGGGCTCAGAGTTTTTTGTTCTTTTCTGTTTATGACACACATAAGTTTATCCAGTTTATAGCAACGATGAATGTATTTCGTTTTATACGCTACAAAAAGAAATACTAAAACTGCAATCTAAAAAAATTAATTTTGTTCTCTTTGTCGTTTTACATGAAATACAAAATAATGATGTAATATAACAATATAAAAAAGAAATAATTAAAATAATATTATAAACATATTAAAGTTATATGGAGAAACTTATGGGGATTCTAAAATAATGTAGAGAAAAACTCTGTGCAAACGAATCAGTATAAAGCATGACATGTATAAAGTCATATGACATATTTTTTCGGTTTAGCCTTGATTTTGCCTGTCATAGAACTTTCTATGCTCTAAGTTTCATAAAGCAAACCATATTTTCAAGCCCCTTCTAGGGATTACAAAGATATGATTTCGTTTTAAAGTTTTCGAACAATGTCTTCGTTATTTTGCATAATCACGCACTTTGTATAAAGTCCACATTTATTTTCCATGTAGTAATATATTTATTTTATTAAAAAAAGTATCTCAAAGAGAGAGCAGTTCTTCTTCTTTTATCATTTTTTATTCATATAGTAATATTTATTTTATCGAGAGAAAGAGACGTTTTGCTTAAAATTGTATCACAAAAAGCCAGAAATTTAATATCAAGATACGAGTGTTTTCAAAAAACAATTACTTAAAAACCTTTAAATTAGATATTACATCTGTCACTGCTGCCACCGCCGCCGCCCCTGAAGATTCGCTCGACGAGTTTGACTTTCTTGCGCGAGCGAAACGAACGCAATGCCAAATAAAAGAAAAGCGCAGTTGTTTCCCGCGGCAGCTGGCACGATTAAGAAGCAAAATGACGGTCGGGGGCGGTGCAGCGATTCGCTCGTGTAAAATCAGTCTGCGGCAATTTATATGATAATTGTCTAGCTGCGTCTTTCAGTCAGCAGGAATTCTTTTTACCCCCGCAACCGAGGACGAGGAGAAAATGCTTCTTCTGCGCCGTGTCTATAGCCGCGGAATATATTTGGTACGACTTTTCTTTTTCACGCTCCCGGTCGTGTATTTTCCGGAGAAAAATGCGCCCCGCCTCGATATATTTTTTTTTTACGCGCGTTTATCGTACCGCTTACCTGTTCGTGGGCCGCAGATTTTCGCTCTCTTTATTTCAAATTTCCCGTTTCTCACACGGTCTATTTCTATCGCTTCTTTTTTTGTCGGAATCTTCGCGATCCAGTTATCACGAATCTATAGAGACTCTAACTAGAGTCATTCTCTGAGTGCCGAAAAGTTCACGTATATTAGGCTAACACGGCACAATCGAAGAAAACCTACAAATTTAGTGCTTTATTGTCGCCAATTTGTTGTTCGCAGATTTTTTGCTCTAGCCGGAAATTCTGTTTTCAAAATTTTTCTCCGTTTTCTTTTTCTTCTATTCGCGCATATACACGCGTCCTAAAAAAATGGTTATCTCGAATGTGAAAAATTCTCAGTCACGATCGATAGGCAAGCACGGCTTTTAACCGCTATCCACCCTCGCTACCCATCCGACTTCGACACCGCTTTTTTCCGGCCAATCTTCGTCCCTTCATTCCTGGGTCCCTCGGCACGCTACCGATGCACACTCTTGTGAACACCGGACGAATGGCGTTTGAGGGAATTGATGGACCTCCGGCACTCGACATCCCGAAATAGGATGAAAGAGCGATGAAAAAAAAGAGACAGAGAGAAAGAGAGAGAAGGAGGAAGAGAAGGAGAAAGAGAGAGAGAAAATACTGAGAGTGCACAAAAGCAACGATTTAGGGGACGAAGGAGGAAGAAAGGCGCAGCTTTCACCATCGATCTATTATGTTCGGCGATTGGTGGTACTGTAGAGTTGATTAACTGGAATTGCGTGTTTGACTCGCTTGTTGCATAAAACAGACAACTATATATTTTAACGTTCAAAAATATCATTTTTGGTTTTTTCACGCCGACAATTATGTTCACAGTGAATACTCGCGCGCGAAGTAATTAAATAACTTCGGCCACATAAAAAAAGAACGATTCGGCAGAGTGCTGTAGTTTAAGAAATTATACGCTTGATCTCTTCGCGATCTTCTTTATCAGTGTACAAAAGCGGCGCCGTCGATTACTTCTGCGTGGATAACAAAGTCGTAGTTGGAAACTAAACTTCATTTACAACTACATTAGAATCGCCATTGTAAGCCGGGCGTGGTGATCGAGTTAGAGTCGAAGTTAAAATTGGGAGGAGTTAATAGACTAAAACACAAAGCGGAGGAGATAATATTTATTGAAGAACTAATTAGAAGATTATGCATTTTCGAAGCGATTGACGTTCAGTCGGGTCGAATCGCAGCGTCAATCCCGTTTGATTCTGTCAGCGAGCGATTTTGATAAAATCACGATAAATATGTTAGAACCACGTATGATTCGCTTTGAGAGAATGCTATTTGGGTTCTTTTGTGAGTTTTTTTTTATCTCTACGGTCAAGCGACTTTGGCAGCTCCGACGAAGGAGCGCACATACCTTGTGTTACCGATACACCTATTGATCGGCCATAAATCCGCATCCTTGGACGGGATGCGCTATTCGCGAATGTTATATACGAGGCTGTCCATTTCGATCACGTCCCCATTCGAAATGATGTAACCGGCGAATACAAACGCGCGGGGCATGTTCGCGAATTTAAAGTCGATTGCGTAATTGAATTCGTGTGAGAAATATTGGAGCACCGCTCCTGTTCGTTCGCCTTCTTCAGTTAAGACACCGTCAATATTTCATGGGTTAATGGAAGCGGATAATCCCGCGCGAGTATAAAAGTTTTTTTTAGAAAAAAAAAATGTTCTGCTCTCTCTCTGATCTAAGTTTGTCCCGGCACTTTTCAAAATTGGAGCTTTTTATTGAAGCAAATTCAGTGAAATCGAACATCTGTTGAAAAGCCTGCGAGATTTAAAATTTGTACAAAATGTCTTCCTCCGGAGAAAACTGATAGAGTTTTCTCAAGTAATTTTTGTCTGTTAAAATTATGTCTACCATTATCTTTTGTTTTGTATTTTTCGAATACTCTCTCAAAAATTAGTAATTTTAAAATTTCAGTGACTTTTTCCAGAGTCAAGTGGATGTCACAAAAAGTACCGTGTTCGCACACGTGACACGGCAATCCCGCGGTGTTAAATGTTATTCGCGATTCAAAGACCGAATGTATCTTTTGTTATTTTTGTTTCGGATATTTTCTCGTTGACTCGCTGCGCGAACCGCCCGTTACATCGCGTTTCCTGGACATGATGTGTAGTTCTTCCTCATGCATAATGCAGGAACGAGATCAAAGGACGTCGGTAACGTTAGCGGTATGCGAGAACGGCACATATGCGGGCTACGTTTACGCGCCTCGCGCCGTTATATTGCGTGTTACCATTATGAACTTTGCCAGGATCGATCGGGATCAGTGGCGCACTGCCGTTGCAGAGCTTAACGACCCGATCCACTAAGCTCTCACAGAGACGTGATTCGATTTGAGGAAGAAGCACCGAGACTCTTTCCTCTCTCCCTCCCCTCCTTTCCGCGCGCTCGTCGACTGTTTTAATCCGCAGTTTCTTCGCGGACGAATTGTGCCGGGAAACGGGATATATAGGATGAGAAACGTGGAGGGACAGTTAAGTGTATGATATATCACGAGATTGTAAGGGATTTTCCTTCGGAGTGCTTCTTTTAATCCACTAACGATATCGTGAGATATATCTTTCGAGTAATAGTTTTTCACTTTTGCTGAGAGAAAAAAATACGTCACGGAGAAACGGAATTGATTTAGTTTTCAATAGTAAGATATATGTATTTACATATGTGTTACTATTGTATTCATTTATTTATTATATTTTTATTTTAACATTCGAAGATGGTCTTGATATAAAAAATAATTACGAAAACATTTTTTTATTTCGCCAAGGTCGAAAGTTACCTACAGCAAAATGAGCGAATTTCTAAGTTTATCGCAAATTACGCGGCGGATATAAAGCCTCAAAAAGCTTAAGAAAAAGAACAATATGTCTCCGTAGTTTGGCACCGACTCATGGGAAATTCTCGGAAACAGTTCTCGCGCGAGAGACAAGTGTATCGCGGATGCATAGAATTTTTTAGAAGATCACAAACGACCGTATTTTCGCGCGCCCGGTTCTCAAATTTGCAGAACGCGCCGCTGCTTTCTTTTTCCCTTGCGTTCTTTCGCGCAATTGAGTAACGACAATGATGATGAAAGACATGCCTTATATCAAAAAAAGGAAATAAAATTGTTTACCGACTTTATTTTTACAGTTTATTTTTACATTGTTAATGACATACTGATAAAATAGAGTCTAATATTAATATGACATATGAATCAAGTTCTGAGACTACATTAGCGTAAGACTCCATAGCGTAAGATTAAACTTTTAAATGAGTTTGTCGCGCGATAAATACTTTAAGGCAATCTGACGTAAGCAAACTTGGGCGACGCAAAATTGTACAACTGCAATCTAATAAAAAAATTTACTTTACCTGTACGCGGTGCGCTGCGCTATCGAATATCGCTGAGCGCCACAGCAGGATGGATGATTATTACGATATGATGACGTCATCGTTATATCGTAATGTCCAATATACCCATGTACCGTGTATGCTCTGTAGATTGCGGTGTAATAGATGTTTAATGCAATCGCATAATGCATGTTCCGTGCGAGAGAATTATTGAAATATAATATAAAATATATCTTATGAGATGTAATATATTATGAGATGTAATATTCAAATGCTTACTTATAATCTGCACGGGAGGAATATTTTAATCGATTCCGCAGTTGTCATATTTAATGTACAATCAAGAAGCACTCTTGATACTAAGTAGCGTTTTGAGCAGAAATAAGATTTGTCTATGCAAACATCATAATATCGCATATCGATATATCGATCTTTTTTTTTTCTAATTGTCGATTCCAGCAAAGTGTTAAAAACAAAAAGACTTTCTTGTATAAACAATTTTCCGTTTAAAACTCAAAGAGAATATAATTATCCGGACTCTCGGAGTTACAATGAAGTAGGTAATATTTTATGCATGAATGCATACTATATAACATCGTATATGTAATATATATTACATATACGATGCTACAGAAAAAATAAAGAAGGAAAAGAATTCTATTACCCATAATGCTCTATTTACAATTATAATCGATGATTAAATTCTTTTAGGCACAAAAATATTTGATGTTCACGCCTGGAATGACAATCGGAAAATAAAACAACAAGCAATGAGAATCATTTACAATGAAAACAAAAGCGTGTAAAAAATTCCTATCTACCTAATATTTTCGTTGAACTTAATGTTTTCCTTCGACCGGAAATCGAACTTGTTCGGGAAGTTTAAGCTGCACATTTCCGCTTTATATAAATCGCGCTTTGTGAAGCTCGATATCAAGCCCATCCGCCGTGAGAGCGTTATTCGAGTTTCGAGATTTCTCCATTGGACGGACCGATCGTACATTACGGAAGCGCGTTACAAGCGGCGGCGCCGATAAAGTGCGCGTCATTACCTTCAGGATTTTATCGCTTCGCCGTTGTAACGAGCCCTTAATTTTCCTCTTGCAAAGTCCATCCTCTCCGTACATATTTATTTATGCGCGCCTTAAGCATGCTCCAACGGGCAAAAATATATTACACAAGAGCTGCTGCTGCATCGTGAAGCAATAACGCGGCTTACAGCGGACGAATAGAAAAATTAAAAACGCCCGCATAAGAAAATTGCCGTGAACTCTAATTAAAAAATTCATAATATTACGATAAATTGATGTTTAATGTGCGGAAAAAAACACAGATTGTTAAAAAAATAGCAGTAAACTATAAGATGTTATGCAGCTGATGTTTGCAGATTTTTCTGAAAAGATTTCCTCGACGTGCGAGCCGCGCAAAGTCGACGATGAAACGAGGTCCGCGCGATCATAAATTCGAATTCCAATAGGAACGGGAAAAGAGAGTCCCTTCCTCCTCCGACACCTCGTCTAAGAGTTTACCGAGTTTCATAGGAAAAGTCGCGAGAGAGGCGACCAAAGACGAGTGAAATTCTATTTCGCCGTTTAACTCCGCACGTCGCAAAGTGCAAAGTAAATGTTTAGCAATGCAAATCGTACTTAACGGCTTGAGAAGAAAATAATGTTTTCTACGTTTTCTTTTCACGCGCTCGTCTCACCGAGATATTTTCCCGCGAAATCGCGTGAAGGAAAGCCGATCAAAGAGGGAAATAAAAATGCACGGCTTCATATTTTTATTAAAAGTGGAATTAGTTTTGTTTCTTTGTTCTACGGAGATTCTTTTCTTGTCGAAAACTTTATTACTGAAATGGTGGGGAGAGCACTCTGTGTGGCACATACATTTATATTCTCTTTGAAACATTTAGAGCCGCGCAACGGTAGATACTTTTATTACAACTCGCAATTCTCGCGCGAAAAATTGCACTTTACGCAGACCGGTGATATTCCCGCGACTGCTAATAGAACAGGCGGACAGTAGCGCGACGGATATGTTTCCTGGCGATTCGGGACCGACCGCGCGCGCGATCTCGGTAATTGCAATTTCGCACGTGACACACGCTACAGACAAACTGAGGATGCATCACCGACGACGATGGTATTAGGCGACCGATGCAAATTGCTTTCCCGAATTAATTTCGCCGATGGGAATAAGTTCGTGCCGACGATCACGCCGCCTTAGGTCACCTCGTTTGACATGGAAATTCAGGAAATTGCGTCCGCGAGATTTTCGATCGGCCGCGCGATCGGTACAATTTAGATGGGGGGAAAAAATATGCACGCGCGTTTTATATACCGTGACGCGACTACATACACGCAAAAAGCGAATTTTGATTGAGCTTTCAGCGAGTTTTCTCGAAACTATTTATATTAACTATAAAAAAAAGTTAATTATAGTGCGCGAGATAGTTTTCTTGATATAAAACTATGAGAATTGCACACAAATATCTATTAATGTTGAAATAATAATGTTGAAAAATAATATTGAAATAATTTAAGTTTATTTTCAACGTTGGTTTAATAATTTTTATTTTATTAACGATACAAGCACACAGTTCAATTTTTGCTACAGAATTACACACGGGAATTGTATTTATAACGAGCTGCAAAAACTAATAAAATATAAATCTGTTCTTTTATCGTACAACACTGGATGCGTTAAAAATCGACCATACGAGAAGAAAAATAATTCTGCCAAGCGTCAAGCAGCTCATGTTTCCGGTTCTATGTACCGGTGAATATTCGACACAAAAATTGTGGGTCCCGCGGCGCGTTTTCCTGTGATTTACGAGAATCGAATATTCATGGTGCACGAATTTGGCAATATCCGTCAGGCGCGGTTCTATCAGCGCGTACACATCGCATCGGTATTCGTCCGATGCGTAATAATACCAGTGACGTTATCGCGGAGCATCTGCACTCCTGCTGTATCACTGAAAATTGTATTAAATCGCGCGGCTTTTCTCACGCGTCATCATCTTCCGTGTCTTCTGTCTATTCGCTGAGTCGCGAATTATTGCGCGCTTTTTCGTTTTCTTCTGAATTCAGCGATGTTTTTCGCTGATTGAATTCATATAACGCGACACGCGGTCTTCACGCAGAGAAACGTTAATAAAAAACCGAGAAAACAGCCGGAAAATGCGAAACGCGTTTCCGTGTCAAGTAACTAAGTTATGCGGAAATATTTTAGCGGGAGTTTCCCGTCGGTATTTTGGTGCTCGTTTGATTCCCGATTGACCGGGATTCGATTATACATACGTCTGATGGCGCCGTGATATAATCGCGCAATCGCCAAAGCTTTTTAAAGTCGCGGCAATTAATTAAATTATATACGCGTCGTGGCAATATTGTGAGAGCGCATGCAAAATTTCTATTTATTTATATTTGATGCGTTTCTTTTTGTCTCTCTTCGGTCTCTCTTATTTTGTATTTTCTTTTCTGTTTCACGGACAGTGAGTTGCGCGGCGCGTTGCGTATATCGTTGCATAAAACTCGCGAAGCGCAGAAGAATGGAACGCGTCGCTTGGAATTCGGCGAAATTATTTATCAGGTCGTAACGCCCTGTATTGTAAAATTAAATGGAAATCGCGTGCGTTCGTTATCGCGCTCGAGTTATCTGGTCACTGCATTTCCAAAAAGCTCGCACGTAAATTTATTTTCCCGGCGACGTTTATTCGCGCGACAATATTATACACGCCGCGCTAATCCTAATTGTAATTGCCGATTATCATAATAATACTACGTTCTAATCGGATTTACATACATAAATGAATTAAAGATCGAAATAATTATATAACACACTTAGAGAAGTAATAAACGTGAAAAAATATTCGATCAAACTATTTCAATTGTTCAAATATATAAATCTTATTGTTTACGTGCAAACGCAAGTAGCAAGTATTAGGTTGCAAGAAAGAGGTGTAGTAAAGGGAAAGGTAATGCAGTAGAGAGGATGCGATGTGTGAGAGGGTGTGATGTGGTATATTATTAAATCGTTCAGATCGTACAGATTCGGAAGAATGCCGCAGTAAACTGGTCATTTTGTTCCTGTTGAGATTGTTTAGATGTATTTTCAAACAGCGAATTCGGTAGCCTGTACTAGTACGCACTGAATGCGACTTTTAATGGATTTTTTTCACTGAAAGTCGCACTCGGTGAGCACTAGTGCAGGCTATCGAATTTACTGAAAGATTCCATATGTTTTCTGAAACAATAAGCTGCAGTTCTGGCTAGTACTGTAGTTTGATCAAACATAATTTTGTGAATTCATCAGTTTCTGGTAACGCTGATTGTGTATGGTGTATAATTGTGTACAATGTTCTAGTTATACTGCTGATTGTTGTTGTTTTAATCGTATACTTATCATTCCGTCTGTTCGTTCTGTTTCTCTTACTCTTCCGCATAAACAAGGTATTCTATATATTTCTGGTATATCTAATGGAATCTTTTATCTCTTGGATTGCTGAGAATCTGTTTTATTTTTCTCGGTGGTTTATAAATAGTTCTTATGTTTGTTCAGGATTCTGCCGATCTTATCTGTGACTCTTTTTGTATATACGGAAGGAAGATAACTCCGTTTATATACTCGTTCATTGTTTGTTCTTTAATTTGTTTGTTTTTTAATTCGTCTCTCGTTTATTTTAAATACGAAAACATTTGATTTCTTCCGGCGAACGGAAGACGATGATCGGCTCCAACAAAGAATAGCGATGGGAAAGACGCGATTCGATATAAGAAAGTACGTTTGTCAGGCCGGTAAAAATTTTTGCTGCCGATAAAAAGGGATACCGCTGAGTCGTGTCGTTGAACTTTATTAATATCCGACGAATTCTCGCGCGCTATCGGAAGCGGAAGTTGCAGACGGGCAACGACGTGACACACCGGCGTTCTCGAGTTTAGAGTCCCCGGCGTCAGAACTTCGCCGGTAGTGCTTCACTAGAGAGGAATTTTCCAATTCGATGGTCCTTCGTCGTCGTCCTTCGGTATTTACGCTCCGCGTTTTCGTGGCGATCTTTTTACAGATTTCTCTTGGCTGCTTTCTACCTTCCGCACCGGTTGCCAAACGCCCAAGTGCGAAGTGCACTTACTCCGAAAACGTAACTTCGTATTTCTGCTGATGTCGCGTGCAATTAATTCTCGTTCGCGCTTCTAAAAAGATGATTGTTTCGATCTTTCTCGGTGGTGGAAAATCTAAAATTAATTGCAAAGAACTGATTGCAACTCTATAAGACCAATAAATAATAAAATAAAATAATAAAATAAAATAATAATGCATTTACTAATTGATCCAGTGAATAAAATTCTAACTTGCACGATAAAAATGTTCCGCCTGAATGAATTAGGGAAATATATACTGATTCTCAGTCAAAAATTTTTCTATCTGAATCATTCACAGTAAATATTCACTGATTGTCAGTGCAATGCACTGCTGATTCTACTTAGAAAGAAAGTAAAAGAAAATGTGAGATTAAAATGAAAAATTTGTATAATAAATTTAAATTATTTTTAGAGCTTTTTATACGCGATTGTATACATGACAACCGTAAAAAATCTTGAATAAATTGGACGGAGGCTGTTGTGAATGCGTGTCACGTGGTGGTGTTCGTACCGTCGCGACTACAACGTCGTAAGGGATGTTCGTGGCCGTAGCATTCTGGCAATTACTGATTATGCGGCCAATTGGCACGAGACAGGCGATGGGGGGTGTCCGGGATGCGGCTTGAGACGAGGGAGTGATCGAACGAGCGAGCGTGGTGGTTGCATTCGCCGGTGCAGCAACGGATGCAGCTGCCAGCCGTTCATTTTGCTACGATCATAATGCATTTCGGCAATGAAACAAACGGCAATTATAAAAATTACTCATTACGTGTATCGTTTTAAAAACAGAAAAGCCTTGTCAAGTATTTATTTACATTTTATTTATACTTAGAATAAAAATTACTTTGTTTGCAATTTTTATGGCGTATCTCGAATAGAATGCAAAGAACAGGTTTTGTCTTTTGATTCTATTTCGCGAAAATAATTGATATCTTTGTCATTAAGAATGAGAGACGTCGCAGTTTTGTTTTTTTTTTTTTTTTCTGCTAAAATCTTCTTCGAACTGTTTCTCGACTGAAAAACGCAGAAAAATGAGTATATATATTATAATTCCACGAGTATAAAATCCAGTCTTATTTCGACGCCGCGATTCAAAGGACGTGCGAGCGACGCGATATTCAATCGTAATTAATGATCTTTTCATTTGCATGGCGACTCCTTCTTCTCACGCGTCCAACTCGCGCTCTTAGTAATAATTAACCGCCGACCAAGTTTCCCAGTCGCCGGCGTCGCCTCTTATCATCAATTCGGCTTCATAAATTTTGTCGGCGAGGTTTAATCGTCGCCGCCTCTCACGCGTTTTGCCCTCGGCCCGTTTACGATCCCGCGGAAGTTATATACGCTCTCCCAAGCGCTACGGGGTGATTGAGTACACTTACATTCGCATTATACGAGACACACTCGAGCGATGACTCTGCGAGCGCAATAATTGTCGCAATTATTTTCCCCGCGTAGCGACCACAATTACGCCGCAATAGTTGATGATTTCCGCAATCATGTCTGTGACTTCTGACGATAATACGCGATCGATCCACGCTAGTCATGCGCCGCGGCGTTTCAAATCTCGAGCGATTAACGCTCCACAGCAGCTGAAACTGCCGTAATTTTGATGCGCTTAAAGTTTCTGGAAACGCAGACGGAAGCGCGACAAATGATCTAAGATCGGCGTGACAATCCTTTTGCCATGTGTGACAGTCATTTGTGCATTCGCGATCAGGTTGGCTTAGGTTAGATAAGTAGGTTCTTAAGATAAGAGCTTTGAAGAGTGTCAAAGCGCGATTAAAAAAGAAAACAAAAGAAAAAGAACAATCAACTTCAGTAAAAACAACAGCGATGTTAACGTTTCTTTATCTGTGCAAATATTATTTTAAATCAAAAACAATTCTCTGCAAAAAATATTACTTTCGTTAATATTATAAGAAAGACTTAACAATTTCTGTTTTATTGTGTAACTTTTTGTCGAGAATAGTTGTTAAACATTTATATTTTTGAATATTATATTAAATCTTTATCTCGTATTATTTTATGAACTATTTTGTTTTATTCCTGCAATATATGTTAGAATAAACAAATTAGTGATAAATTACAACGCACGCCAATAAGACGTCTTTACATCTGATTGCAGCGTCTTATTAGCAGATTAGTATATTCCAATTTAGCTAATGGCCCCAAATAATTACGTATAATCATCAAGGGGCGAGACGGACAAGTGAAGGGAAAGACCTTTGTAGAAAGATAAAGTTCTAGAATGAAGAGAAATACGAACAGGAAAGGTAATTGAAAGTTTTCTCACGACCGAGATGAAAACGAGACGACTTAAGTTGCATTTAATTCACAACGCTTCAACTTCGTTGAAGACGTTACATTCTCTCGCGAACGTTCCATCTTTTTTTGAGTGTTTCGAGATCTCGCAAGCACACATAAGTACCTGTAAGATTGACAAAATCCTCAAATTTTATTTTCTCTTTTTATTAATATACAACGTACATTAAAATAAAATAATTTTGTGTCCAAAACTTCTGTGAAACCTTAATAAGTATTTATGAGAAGCTAATTTATGCGATACGATAATTTTTTATATTTTATTTGAACGACGATATATTTTCCAAATAATATTACATATACTTAAGTAGAAAATTATCTATGACAATGGTGAAACTTCGTCGCAAATTTATTTCTTTGCGACTTTTTTTTGAAACGTCAGCATGACTCGCATAATAGTCGAATGAGCAACATAGATTTGGTTATGAATTCGCTGAACATTTGCGTAAAAGCATATTGAATTTCCAGTCGTTACTTACGATTTGATCGTCTAACGGAGTTTGAACTAAAATAGTCTATATGCTACGGTCTTTCTAATTGATTGAGCTATTTTTGACACACACACATACACATACACACACGATAAATATAATAAAATTTATTCTAATGAAATATTTGAATAGATTTGCAATAGAGATCTTGTTATTTTAAAACACTTTATATTTTGAAATTGCTTTCGAGACTATCAGTTCTATCAGTGAACTTGTATTCTTATGATCTTATTTCCAAAGAGAGAACGAGATCGCATAACGGTGAGAACTATGCTGTAGCGACGCGAAAGCGGTTTGCGCGAACACACAAGTGATCGGACGCGAGCGAGACTAGTGGATCACTGCGAGATATTTAATTGATTTAGGTGCTGAGAAGCAGCCGCGGCCTTTCCCATCGACCGTCGAGAATGCGACCGCCGGACGGAATTCCCGGGACACCCGGTGGAATCGCTTGCGGTCACTGGGAAACGCGCTCCAACGGGAATCGGCATGCGGTCATCAGAAGCGGATCACGATCCGAATCCTTCCGTGTCCTCGGCGTCCTGGGTTTGTCTTGAGACGCGGCTGTACTACTATTTGCTCTCGACGCTGTGTAAGCTGGATATCGATCGTACAGACAATTCGAATGGCATTTCACGGACGATGCCGAGAAAAAAGAATTAAATCCAAATAGCAGACGATGTGATCAATATTGTTTTAATTAATTATTTATGTCTGTCTGATAATTTCAAGGAAAACATCTGATGTATTTGTTTAACAAAGTAGTATTAATTCCGCCATTAATAATACATTATTTAAGATTCAATATTAAAACTTGAAAAGTTTTGAAGTATAGTTATTTTAAATTTTATAGCGGTATTAAAAGACACACTGACAATGACATTGATGAGACTTATGTTAATGCTTGCATGAATAGCAAATGTCGCAATAATTATGTTGTATATACGACGGTGCGTCAATGATTACATTAATTCCATATACAAGATACAAAGTACGAATGCCAAGTCATTTCCGTTCGAGATTTTCATGTTTGGTAAAAAACAAAAAACAAAAAAAAAATAATAACGATATTGATTCCATTATTTTTGCCGCTTAAGTTTTTTTTTTTTTATTAAAGTCGTAACTATATATTTAACAATCAATTATCTTTAATTTACTATCTTTAACAATCAATTACCTTTATTATTTACCGGTGAAAAAGCGATTTTTATAAGAAAAACGTGCCACTATCGCGAGTTAACAAATTCCTGATTGTCAATTTTTCGTGGGAGCGTGCGCGGAATATCGCGGGCATACTGCCGTGTCCAGACGTGGTTTTTCGTGTTCTCTCAACCATTTCCGCCTTTTCTTTCCGTTCGTTTCCGACTCTCGTTCCGCAGCGAGACGTCGAAAACGATGAAGCGGAAATTGCCATGAGACTTCGAAGAATGGACCCTTGGCACGTCAGTTCTCTCTCTCTCTTTCTCTTAAACAATTTCTTTGTTAATAAGCACTTCTACACAGCTCCGCGCGTTGAGCATCTTAAAAAGTTGCGACATGATAGAAGTTTATTTTTATCTTCTTCGATTTATCTTTTTTTTTGCAATTTAATTAATTTAAGTATTTAATTTAAGTAAGAATCGGATTAATAAAAAATCAATAAAAAAAAGACGAAATTTTCCAAATGAATAATAAGTTGATCGACTTATTAATGGTAAAAAAGCAATGAGATGTCGCCAAAAAATTGTGTGTATGTATTGCAGTACTTTTATTAAATTTTTCTCTGGCAAAGTGTACCAATAACACATACGTTAGATGGAAAGAAAATATGAGAACGACGTAAAAAGAAGATCTACAAAGATCACTGAAACGTGAGCAATTAAAAAGGAAATATCTCTCTTCTCTTTCTCTCCTCTTTCTTTCTCATTTAATATTACACACACACACACACACACACACACGATGTTCTTAATCAGTCAAAAATTATTTTACTCATTTATTTCCATAATAAACTTTTGAAATAATATTCTCGACAAAATTATCGGGAGTTGTTATTTTCTGCAACTTCTCAATTTTCAACCTTAAGTTTCTTAAGAAGTAAGCCAACTCTAAAGTTTATGTTGAAACAAAGTCGCGTTTAAATTGATCCAACGCAAAAGTTCCGCTATCTATTTGCATTCTTGAAACATATCTTGCGAACATTCTGTTTTCCGTGTGAAATATCTTCGTGTTTAACTGATAACTCCGAAAAAAATGTTCCGCTAAGAAAAGATTAATTTAAAAATTGTTGTCGAAACATTTTGTCTTTAAATACTCTCTATTATCAAAATCAAGAAAATAGAATAACATGGAGTGCGTAAAAAAACACGAATATGTTGCGGGGAAAAATCGGGCTTGAAAGAGTTAAGATTATTTTAAATTTGCGTCTTGTATTTATTATCCAGTGTGTTGTAGTTAATTTTTCAAGCATCTATACGTTTATTCAATTACGATAGTGGCAAGCTTTGCAAACTATCTATTACAACGGGCCGATATTGATGGAACAAATCAGGAGAATAAATAGAAAGCATCGAACGAGAAAAAGTGAACAGCACAAATTGTAGAACGGGGCGGCAGAGGAAACGTCTCGATTTAAGGGTTTTTGCCGGTCCGACCACGTATCCAAAAATGAGATTTTCGATCGGACAGAGAATGCGGTGGGGGAGAGGAAGGAGGGAGAGAGGAGGAAAGGAGTCAGGTTCTGAATTAAATTTTCCGAAGCGTCTGACAGGCTCGTTCCATCCGGAGAACTCGAAACTGTCTGGCAGCCAAGTTTTACTGATACATCCCACGAACGATAACGATAACTTCTTGCCATTCCCTACGACTATCGACTCCGTCTTTTCTCTTCTCTTCCTATGACGTCGACGAAAATGAGAGTCGCCCATCGATGGATTTCTATTTTCGCGATATTGCGACACCGCGATATCTAGTGAACTTGTAAAACTTGTGTAATCAACCGTGGGATTGCACGTGGTCCTCTGCGTTCACATTGGGAATTCCGTTTCGTATTCCAGAGACTCTCTTTTTCCGCGTGTCTTCCTTTTTCCGACAATATTCCTTTGCTAATTTCTCCCCTTTTCATCAATCGACAGACATGCGTCGCGAAAAAAAAAATAATTCTTTTTAGAAAAAACGATTTCTTTTTTTTTTCATTTTGCTTAGAGATTTAAAAGATGACGCAAGTATTTACGAAAAAAATCGCGACGCAGCTTTATCTTTGTCGCTGTTTTTAGTACATTTAAAATCCGAATTCTTCTCTTTTTATTGCTGCAATTTTTCCCCATAAAGTATACTTCGCTTTCTTGAAGGGACCATTACTCTTTCCCGTCATCTCGAGTGAGATTTTTATATCCGCAAAAGCGTCTTACGCTTTTAAGCGTTTTTGAGCTTCATCGATTTTCTTTTTTTATTTTTTACGCGCACGTCGAAAGTGTGTCCCGAACTTTCGTGCCATCGCGCCTTCGCCGGTTTCTCGTTGCGAGCGCTCGGTCGACCCAATTGTTTCGCGCAAGTTCGGAATTGCTACTCGTGAGCCGCGCGCTTTGTGCTGGCTCAAGGGTCAGGACGAAGGGCAAGCTCTAAAATATTGCCCCGTGTAATGCGACGCATGCATCTTGGGGCGGTCGAGCCGTCTTTCAGACGCAAGGAATTCCGACAATGCCGTGAGAAAAATAGAAGATAGCGGCGAGCAAGAGTATCTCTGTAGCGCGAGGGTGGATTTAACGAATACTTTCGAAAAAGAAAGCATGGAAATTAGATAGGACCGGAAGAGTTTTACATGAGTTGTGGTTCGCGTAACTTAGAATGCTAAGCTTCGAGATAATCGCTTACTTTGGTTTTTTTGTGTCGTAAAGAACATAAATAAATAAATGACATCAATGCGTCGTTTCAAGCATGCATTTTGTATTAATTACAATATAACAGATTTTAAAGAAAGCTGGAGAGTCTTGTGTTATTATTAAATTCTTTTTCTATCTATAAGAAAAATCCGAGAATCTTCAGATAATTGTGTTGCAACGTCGAGTAACATATCGGGCAATAAGTCTTCACGTAAGTCGAACAATATAGACGGAAAGAAAATCGCATTTCGCAATTTTGCTTCAGAAACACGCGGTGTTTTTGCGTGTACGCGCACCTAACACAGGGTTTTGTAGCAAAAAAATATTTTTTACGTCGTTTCTCCCAGACCGTGCAATCGATAAAGTTCCCGAATATCCATCTAGAGCTTTCGATGAGAAGATAAATCTTTCCCCGATCTTCTCTTCGATATTTCTTTCTTTCGTCTCTCGCTTCCCTCTCTTCCCTCTTCTTTGATACTCGCCGATCGTTTCTTGTTTCACGGACGTGATCTATCGGCGGATCTCCGATGATACGTTCGAGTTTGCAGACTGCGCCACAGAGTGAAGTGGGCCATCAAGATGCAACGGCACGTGATTATCCGTGTTCCGAGGGGAGTCTCTTCTGAAAATTCCGCCGCGTGTTTGCAGCTGATATATTCCGTTTTCTCTTGCGCAGTTTCTCTTTGCCTTGACGGTCTTTCCGAATTTTACGAATATCGATCTTTCGAATTTCTTCGACGAATAATCGCCAGCCAATACAAACTCAAATAATTCGCTCCGAAGCTTTCACATTCGGATCTTATTTTTTTACGAGATAATAATGATGACACAGAGTGATGGAAAGACGGTCGCGGTAATATTTACCCGAGTCGGATCCGCTTTGTTACTATTGCGTAACTTGAGATATATTGATCTCTCCCTAACGGAATATCCTGCAATTGACGACGACGAGGAACGTTCAACGTCGCATGCAATTTCTTTCGACTAAAGGGGAAAGGGGAAAGAGAGAGACTTAAAGGAGATAAGAATGAATTTTCAACTCGTGAGTAAAAACTTCGCAAAAAGACGACTTACATTCTCGCGAAAAATGCATGCAGCGACAAAATAAGAGATTATACTCGAACGCAGTAATGAATCTCATCACATTGAGGCGCAACTATTTTGCGTCGCGTAATTAGAAGAAAACTTGATTGTTACTCTTTGATAAATCCCCTCACAAGAAAGTCTACGTCAGTCTGAATTTGTTTCGTATATTTCATTATAATTTTATCCGTAACGAATTGTATAAAATAATTTTATCCGGTATTTACACGTGGGTCGTTTGATTTAGCAGTTGTCATAAAAAAATGAAAAAAAAAAAAAAAAACGGCAAAAAAATGGGAAATTGACAGATTTTCAAATTTAAGAACAGAAAAAAGTTTATATGTTTCATAGTTTTATTTTGCTTGTTTATTACAAACGGAGAGAGAAGCTTTCGTGTTAATTGAGCGTGCGAATTAATCGAATACATGTTACTTTGGATAATTGCAGCCTCGCTCTATGAAACTATCAAGTCACTGTCGTATTAAAACACGATCGCACTCGATTATGACGTCAAATATAAATATAAAATTAACGAGTCGCGTATCAGACTCGATTATTCATTACATTACAAGGCACCGACTGAATTTTATTCAATCGGTCAGCATGCGCGGTAAAGACGCGTAAGCTTTCTATTTTCCCGTTTGTGTACGAAACTAAAGCGTGACGTGCGTTATGAGATGCTGCAGGCGCGGCGTCGTTATTGTCACAGACTGTCGGCAAAAGACAATGGACATGGCGTATACAATCTGTTGCGACGTATACCAGTTATATATACGTGACGATACAACAGTTTGCAGCGCGCACAAAAGCCAGGTGCAAAACCTATACTCATTTAAAATCCTTGTGCCAATTTACCGATTTCCTACTCGGTCTACATGTTCCGCTTTGTCATCACTCTTGGTGTTTCTCCTCGCAGTATACGTGCTGCAGTCTCGCGTTTACGCACGGACTTCTACATTATGCATTAGACTGCTAACGGCTATTGTTCCCTGTATGTAAAAGTGGCGTTTACGCAGAGAATAAGAACTGATCAACCTAACATATTTTTACGCAAAACATGATTAAGTTACGTTATGATCACGCAATTGTTTTTGTATTACTTTATCATTTAAGTTTATCATAAATACCGTCGTAATAGAAAACACATGAAAAAAATGCGCGGTGAGAATCGGTCTACGCAGCTTCACGGTAGTAATCATATAAAAAGTTTTTGCTACTTGTCATCATGTGTGTACACATATGTAAATATTGTTCATTTTATTGTTCATTTTTTTAATCACGTGCTACGTATATATTAAGAATATATTATGTATATATTAATATTAAATAAGCACAAAGTACAGTATCAATATTCAAACAGTTTGTTTGCTCAGGTCTTTAAAGAAAAAAATGCAAGTTGTAATGACGTTAACTTTCTAGCAAGGTATAAATAAAGAAGCCAGTCGTAATTGTTGTCATTAAATACTAACAATTGGATAAGAAACACGCTCGTACGATTGGATAAGAAAGATAGATAGATTCTGTGTCAATATTGTTTGTATTATTTTACCAATATGGGATTAGAAGAAAGTTACGATCATTTGATGGTAGAATCAGAAAGTGAGTTTTTCATTTAATTCTCTTTTATAAGGATTTATACTGAATTTTTATTATGTAGTATTCAGAAGATGAAAATGTTTGATTAGATAGAGATTAATATAGAAAGACTCCGAAATTGAAATCATAAGGTTTTATTAACAAAATAAAAGTGTAAACTTTATTATTCATCAAAATTTATTGTATCTTAAAAAATTACACTCCAATTTTAAAAATAAAATTGATCTAACAGCTGTAGTAAACTTATAACTGATAGTTACAAGAATATTTTTGACTATAACAGTTTTACAAATTTGACTTTTTACTTGACTGCTTGATTTCAATTTTTTTCTTTTTAGCTCTGACAGTTTTTACTCATGTATTAATTTATTTCTGTATATGCACTTCTCCGGAGATCTTTATAAAACAATATTTTGACACTCATTATCGCGGTTTGTTGTTTTAACTCTCTCTGAGAGTCAAACGCGTCTGTTAACACGTCGTTACAATTTTCAAGTTGATATGTAAAATGTGCAAAGTTAGGTGATCACTTTTAAGTTTTAATTATATTAGAGAACATGTTTATTAATCTAAAAGTAGTTTATTAATCCAAAAGAGACTTCACACCTCTTTCATTATTTCATAATGTTTATTAATATTTTTATAAAAAATTATTTATAGACAAATGTGTATTTGTATTATTTATATAGATCGGCTAAAGATAATCAAAATAAAATGATCGAAACGTTCTATTTATGTTTAGAAATATAAATTTAATTTTATTAACTGTTATTATCAGTAGATAATTAGCAGTAGACCATTGCTGTAATTAGTATTTATGTTTATTACTTTGGTTTTGAATTTTCTTTAAGCTTGTCGTTTGATCAATACTGCAATTTTATTTGCAGTTCTAACTGCTGAGTGGCCATTGGTGCATAATCCTGTTCTGATAATACTTATAACCATTGGATATTTATATTTTATTTTTTACGCTGGCCCTCGTTACATGAAAGATCGAACGGCTTTTAACTTAAAAACCTTTATAATGTTTTATAATTTATTTCAAATTTTCGCAAATGCGTGGATAGTAAAAGAACACATAGCTGCTGGTTGGTTCACCAAACTTTCTATACAATGTAGTATGTTTCCAGAATTGACCTTGTCCAACTCTTTGCACGTATGTTTTATAATAATTATGTTTGTTAAATTATTATGTATATAATGTTTATTTATTATATGTAATTATTATGTATATCAAAGAAAAAATATGTTTAATATATTTTAAGAACATAAATATAGTCTGACTAATTATTATTGTAGAATTACTTCTTTTAAAGAAGAAATAGCAGTGTCACATTTATACATAATACATATATAAAAAATTTGCATTTCAGATATTTAATATTATGTGGTGGATGTTAGTACTGAAAATGTTCGATTATATTGAAACATGTGTATTTGTACTGAGAAAGAAACAAAATCAAGTTACAGTTTTGCACGTGTATCATCATGTATCTGTTGTGTTTTTTGCATGGTATTTTTTGAAATATATTGCAGACGGAAGAGCGTCACTAATAAGTTTGGTTAATTGTTTTATACATGTGCTTATGTACACATATTATTTTATTACTGGATGGAACAAGGATCTTCAACAACTAGTATCTCCTTTCAAACCTTATATAACTAGACTACAGATGGCAAGTTATTATATATATATTTACTTATATGTGTGATCCCTAAGAACATTTTTTCGTTTTTGGTGAGTTTGAAACAAGCTTTATGCGTGAATATTGTAAGTGTCGCTAGTATTTATTATATGTATATTATTATATTGGAAAGCATATGACAAGACCTAATGATTAATATATAGTGAATGAAAACAAATCAGTATATCTGAGATCGGATATCAACGTGATAATACCACTTCGAACAGTTCAGAACAAGATAAACTAATAAAAAGAGTTGAACAATTTCTTTGCTTCTAAAGATCATGATTTCTTTCACAGTAGTACTTATAAACTTATCTCTTGCTGAAAGAGATAAGTTGTAAACTGCGACGGAAAATATTTCAGTAAATAAATTTTTTCAACAACATTTTTGCGTGTATTCGAAGTGGAAACTCTCAGAAACGAAAAACCGTTTTTGGAAACCTGATATATATGTACACACCTATAGTTTTATATATATATTTATGTATTTTTATATTTTTATATGTATTATATTTTATAATTAAACTTTAGACACACAATAATAATATTTACTGTTTACACAGTTACCCATTGCTTAATTTTTATTTTATTTGTTTATATTTATAAAAAGTGTATATATTTTAAAATATATTTTGATAATCTACCTTTTATAAGTAGTACATGTGTAATGTTATATAAGTAATATATGTGATTATTTAATAATCTTTTTTTTCACAAAATTACAGACACAGTTTATTGGATTGATGTTATATTTACTGCAAGGATTTCTTCCAAACTGTGTGATAACGAAAGAAAAATTTTACTTAATACCTATTTTTAGTGTGAATTTATTAATATATCTATGTTTGTTTTATAATTTTTATAAAAAGTCTTATAACAATCAAAATTTTAAAGAAAAAAGAAATTGAGATATCATTTTGTTAATTTTTATTGAAGTATGTGAAAAAACTTGTGTGATGCATAAAACGATGTATATAGATTGTCATATACACATGTATATGTATAAAATAAAAGATCTAAATTTTATTCCGCAGTTACATCTTGTATTCCCTAGACTCTAGACGATATGTTTAATAGTACAGATTTTCTCTTTCTCTCTCTTTCTCTCTTTCTCTCTCTCTCTCTCTCTCTCTCTCTCTCTTTATATATATACATTTATATACATTTTATGTATGTTAGTACAATATGTTGGTAAAATATGCTTCAAACAAATAAACATAGTTATGTTATATACTGTATATTTTATATGAATGCTTTGCCATGGATAACGCAAAATGATCTAGCGATTACTTTAATAAATAGGTTTTATTACTTTTTTAAGGACATAAATCAAAATAATGTTGCATTTTTAGTTTTTATTTAAATTAATAAATAATGAGATAGTCTAAATAATAAATCTCTCTTATTTTTAAAGATACATGTTGAAAGATACAATTGATAACGCTCTTCTTGTAGTTTCTCTGTACAGTAGAATTTCGGTAATTTCGAGCGCAAGCTTTACAAGCTCTTCATTTTCGATGAATCATACACTTTTTTGTAAAACTTATAAAACAAGAACCAATTTATCATAACATCTGTCAAAAATATAACTCCCATAATTGTCGGAACACGACAGTTTGGCAGCATGACTTGTAGCGCGTACATTATTAAACCAAAGAACTGCACCTGTTCGTACAAAAATCAAAATAACTTTACATACACAGAAGTTTTGAAATAGGATCGAAGCTTATAAAAGTGTATTTTATAGTTATGTGCATTTAGTACTTAAATCATTGAAACCCATCATCTCTCACTTCTTAAGTTTTCTCTATTCCTTTACTCTTTGACAAGAGTTAAGAGTTTGTGCGCGACAATATATTTGCACATGCAAATTCAGAATAGTAACATAAACTTTCCTTACTTTAAGTGACATGCGTACACGGTTATATTTATTCCATGCGTATGTGAACTTGCAAATATACGGTGATGAGAAAAGAAGTGAAAAAGTGAGAATCAATGACTTCAAGAAGTAAAAACACAAAAAGTGAATTTTAGTGTGTATAGCTATAATATATTTTTATTACTTTCCAATAATCGTTTTTACTAAATTTTTAGAAATATTCTCTCTTTCTATCTCTTTTTATATATTTGTCAATTAATGAATTTATCGAAAGTAGCGCTATCTGAAAACAAATGGATATTTCTATCTTGTGTCTCCCTTGAAGTTAAACAACTTTTATAGGAAACATTTTTTTTAGTAAAAGGCGTAGAAAAACAATTAATAGGATATTAAAATGACCTTGCTACATATACATAAGGAAAGAGAGAGAGAGAAATAAAACAGTGTAATTAGTACTTATACTTACCATTTGAATTATAGTGATACATCGTTTTATTTGCAAAGCGATTGCTCGAACGTGTGGACCTAACGCCATGAGAAGATAATAGGTGTACATCACTACATGCACGCTGCAATTAACCATCGTAGTGAATGTAGCCATTTCGTTAGGATAGTATTTGATGCCCGCCCAAACGATAAGTACAGTTGATACATGATGATACAGGTGCAATCCTGAGACTTGTTCGTCTTTTTTTCTCAATATAAATATCACCGTTTCCGTGAAATCAATTATCTTCAATAGCAGGACCCACCACAGGATTTCAACGTGCTATAAAATTAAAGATCTGTTAATTATTTATTCTTTTCTCGTTATTATTAATCGTATTGCATCAATGTAATATGAAAAACCTGTCACGTTTACTTACTTTGTAGTAACGTGGTTCATAAGAGTAAGTAATAGGTATACAAGTTAACGGTATATCTTTCATCCATCCTGCAGCGATATGTTCTCGTACCAACCAAGCGTTCACAATAATTTGAAAAACGTTGTACAACTTTACGAACATCTTTAGAGAATAGGGTGGCCTGTTCCTCATAAATCGCGGAGCCAAATAGAAGACGACATATAAATAGGTAATTATTATAAGTGGAGTTTGATATGTTGAGTTTATCAACGACCAGTTGGACGTTCGTGGATCTAGACAAAAATGATACGGTGTTAAGAATAACAAATGTGTCGTTATTGTAGAAAATTCGAAAGATTTGTATCACACAGACAGAACATCTAATAATTAACTTTAATTAACTCTAGTAGTTAAAGCAAGTTTTTTCACTTTTTTGTTTTAAGATATTTATCACGTAGAATCGATTTCTTGCAAACTTTTCCAAATTGAACCATGTATTAATTAAGCAAAAAGCTTGTAAGTACTCGTAAAATTTCTGAACGTTTGATCGTTCGAAAGCTGAGATAGTTGCAATTTTAAGTACCTAACACTTTTTACACGTGTTATATGCGTAAACCCATTGAAAAAAAGGACATATAGTATTTTGAACTTTAGCTGTCAAACTATTGTCACGAATTTTGATAAATCACGATCATTGATAAAAAAAAAGAACAATAAATTTTAGATATAATTGGATATTGTAAGTTCTCGATATAATTTGCAAATATGTGTGTGATACGATTTTTATTACAACTGATATTTTTTTATAATTTTGTGTATTGTAATGGAAAATAATTACATTTGAAAGATTTGCGTTTCGGAATGCCAGATAAATCACTTTTTAAACAACTGCGTGACATGAATAGCACTTTTGTCAATATACTAATAGAAGAATCGCAAAGAAAATGTCAAATTGTTCTGTCGCTGACGTTAATGCTACTCACCAGCTATTTCCGTCCAATAATAATGAAATTTTTCGGATAAATTCATGATGCGAACACGCACTCTCGTTAATAATCTTGCGAGTAATCGTTGTGATTCGGTACGGTTTGCACACTGAGTATTCTAATTTTTTGATAAAGAAAAAAAGAATGTACTTCGTGTCTCCTATCCACAACATGTATGAAAACTGAAGTGCTAAATTCTATTTCTGTTAGATAACCACTTCTTTTGTATTGGAAACTCATTTATACCTAAGTAAAAGATGATACTTTGTACCTAGTGTACTTTATACCTTATACATAATTAATATATCACATAAAATACAGTAAACTCTTGCTATAGATCCGCTGTAGAAGTGGAAAATTCTCGGAAACGCATCCCTCCCACGCCTCGATCAGGCACTATGCACGAGACTATTGAGCATGGTGGGGAGCGGCAGAATGAAGCCGCCGTTTCCCACGACTCCGCGCGAGCAGACATAGTAGGAGAGATTATGTGTGCGTGAAAATACATATGGAGGGAAAAGCGGATCTATAGCGAGAGTTTACTGTATATATGATAACAATAACGCATTTCTAATATATGAAATTACGCATTTCAAATTTATAAAATATAATATTTAACAAGTTAAGGAAACAGATGAATGAGAAATCATGCTAAGATTAAACATAAATTATCGACGATTAAAACAAAGTGAAACTAAATAATGAATTAACAACAAATTGTTTTAACTAAGGAACGATAAACTTAATGCATTACACAATACAACTTTTAAAATTAAACTTTGGATAATAATACGTAGTATATCACATATATTATTTGTTTCTAAACACACATAATGTATTATTTGTATTTCTAATATGCAAAAAAATCTACTGGGGTACAATGACAATGCACACATTATGATAAGTAATTCTCATTCTATCAACAATGACGTTTAAAAACTCTTTGTTTGCATAGAATTATATACATGGCTAGCAGATCGTAACTGGCATTGACATAAAAAAAAAAAAATTTAATGTTAATATAAATTGTAAAAAATATCTAATAATGTAAATTGTCATTTTATAGATATTATTTATTTTTAACCGTGGTAAAAAGTATTTGATTGTATGTTCTGATGCTTTTCTTTTTACTTCAAACATTAAGTCAAGCCCGAGAATTTCACAGACTAAATACACAAAACAGATCTTGCGCAAAGAAATAGAATATCATATCACACTTACCGTATTCTCTTCACATTGCGCTATCAGATTATCACTTATTTTGATTATTGCAAAACGATTTGAATAGGAAAAAATTGCATCTTTGAAAGCTGTCAAAAAACATCTTTCTTACCGTTTTTAACGTAAAACCGAAATTATGATCGGAGGCATTTTTATACTACCAAGAGAAACATTGTAAAGATTGTAGAAAACAACGGCGATTACATCATTGATTAATAAAAACGTTTTATTTGCCAAATTACTGCTTGAGTTTTAATAATAAATCGGGCACGAACTTTTGTACTCACCCAATAAAATGAATAAATTTGCCTCTTTCATTACAATGTTCTACATTGCTAGGATTGCCTTTATGTGGATTTTCTTTTATTCTAAGGATTTAATCATGGAAAGTCTTTATTCTAGGTGTTGCTTTATTTATTATTAAGTTTAAAGAGTTTTATCATTGTTTTATTGTAAGATATACTGTGCGTAACGAATTGTATTTGTAGTACAGTATTAACAAAGTGGTATCGTGTACCGAATATTTCGTGAGCATAAATCTAAAATGTCGCTCTCCGATTCACCAAGTTTGACGTTAACTGTCAAGCATGTGCAACCGACGTACGTCACGTTCGTCGGAAGACAGTTCACTGATACTGTCTAGAACTATTTAACGCAGATTACGAATTGATATCAGAGACAACGTGTGTTAATGAAACAGTAATATTTTTAAAATTAGTATTTATTAAGAAATTGTAAATATATAAGTTTTTAAGAATCAAAGTAATTAATTGTTGATGCGAAAGAACGAAAAACAAGATATACACTAAAGAAAATTAAAAAAACATTCGATTATTTAACAGGTGCCGCCGACTTAAGAGATTTTTCCTTCTCCTCTGGATGCTTTTCTTTCTCTCTCTTTTATATGATTCGATTGCATATAAATTTATCTTTAATTCTTTAAAATTTTTTTTATGTTTCTTCTGTATAAACTTAATTATTTGCCTGTTAATATTACAATAATATAATACAAAGAATTCATATATATTTATACAAAGAATATAAATATTGCAATATTTTTTAATAAAACAATTAAAATTTTTTTTGTATTCTTTGGTCGCGCTCGCGCGAGTAAAAGTCACCGGAGCGATTCATTTACTCGCAATACACTCAGCGATCGAAAAATTTCATGGGAATGCACACAATTCTCGTTTAACTGATCGAATGGGCAAGTCTCCGATAGCTTTTCTTTTGCCATATTTACAATAGCACTTTCAATCCAACTCTCGCCTTTAGGGAGGATCGTCAACCTTCGATATCCACAATCTGCGTCTCTCAGCTCTTCCACCGTGTCCCTTTCTCTCTCTCTCTCTCTCTTGCTCTCTCTAAATAAATAAATAAATAAATAAATTTGGTCCCGAAAGATCTTCGGTCACCCGGCATGGCTTGTGTGCCCAAAACAGCGTTTGGAACGCATTTTTGTGACAAGAGAGAGCTGTTACAACAAGCTACCATGTCGTAATGTATATATGTGTGTGTATATATAAACGTATCATGACTTTCATATTATTACATTTCATATATTGCTTTTGGAACGAGAGATATTTTATTACAAACAAACTAAAAAAATACGCAACACGTAAAACTTTATTTGCATAAACATTTAATAATTCTATATAATTTTTACATGTTTTTTTCTGCTCCTATAGTTAAATAAATCGTCACCTGAGGGCTAAGTGTTCTATGCCTATATTCTTTTCTGTGGACCTAGAACACACTAAATCTCAGATGTCGTTTATACACATATATATCAATATGTAAAGAATAAAAACAAATATGTTGTGTTTATTTTATACATTTGTGAGCTTTTGTATAATAATTTCAAAAAGAATCACTTGCACTCAAGAACAAATAAATTAAACTCTTTATATCTAATGTAATAAAATCGAGATGCAAAATGTTCGTTTTGTAATAACAAAATAAGAAAGAAAAGAAAAAGATTAATATCGAGCAAAACAAGAAATTACATATGTTTAAATAAAATTACATGAAGATGCAAAAATTACATGATAATGCGCTTTTCTTTTATCTTTGTATTTTCATTTCTTTGCAACCGATGAAAATTCAAATTAAAAGCTCGAAACATTTCGCGTTATTATGTAATTTTTTTTAATATATGTAATTTCTTGGTTTGTTTGATATTGACTTTTTATTTTCATTTTTATTAGTAAAAATAGATTCAAGTTGAGCTAAAATTTGTTTTTAAATTTGTTATATTGCACCTCGGACACAATTATTCTGCTTTGTCTCATTCGGTAGAGCAAAAGCTCGCATCTCTCTTTACTTTTACATATTAATATACATCGTGTCTATAATCAATTCGCAAATTATTAAAAATAGCTCTTTGTCCAAAATATAATAGCTTACGCATTCATGTAAAAACGTAACATTTTTTGGATTGTTCATTTTACTTGACCTTCTTGTGTTCTTTGTTGTACGTTTTTTGATAGAAATTATAAAACAATGAGAAATTCATCATTACGTTTGCGATAAACCCTACAGCGGTCCAGTGTGGCACTACTTTACATCCGGGCAAGAAGTTCTGTAAACAGTACAGTATCAATCCGACAAATTGTATCTGCAAATAAAACGTGATTAATACCACAATAAAATATTTACATGTAAAAATTTATATGTTCAATATTATGTAAGTATTTTTTTTTACAAGCTATTTATGAAATTTTGAATTCTGCTAATTAAAACTATTGAGCCATAAAAATTCACACTTTTTTTAAAAGATGTTGCATCGTAACGCGATAAAAAATGCAAATCTTAAAAATTTCAATTTGCACTTTCTCTCTCTATCTCTCTCTCTTGAGCTGGAAAGTTTTTAAATAGCTTAGTAATGCTCGATTTGCGTGGAAAAACACGAAATAGTGCGAAATGTTAGAATTTTAGAATAATTACTCAAAGAATAATTACATTTATATATATATATATATATAGCAAAGAAAAGTGTGAATAAAAATGAAAGAAATGAACCTATCGCGAACAATGTAAAACAATATTAATTACATTTACCATTTGCATTTTAGTTATCCATGGTTTTAAAGGTAAAATAATTTTTTGTACGTCCGATCCGTATGTTGCTAGATAGTAATAGGTATACATTATCATGTGTATAATACTGTTAGTAACAGCAAAGAGCATAGTTGGGACGAACGACAAGTATCTTAAGCCTAACCATGCGATAAGCAATGTGGACACGTGATGGTACAAATGCAATCCGGACACTTGCTTGTTCTTCTTTCGCAACACAAACACACCCGTTTCGACGTAGTCTAGTATTTTCAACAGAAAATACCAATACATGCTCCTCCTAGTTATCTGCGTCAATCGATTCAATAGTCAGTAATTCGCTTTGTCACTCTGTTCGAGACACATACTTAATTGATGACCAGATTTTTTGTCGCTAATTTCGGGACACTTTATTTTTGCTAAACAAACAAGAAAATCAAAAAACCGTAGAACATGAAGAGCAGCTCGAAGAGCTTGAAGGCAAAGCATTATTACGTTTCTACGCGTATTTTAGTATTGCACGTGTAAAAGTACAAAACGTTTATATAAAAACATTGAAATAAAAGATCAATCAGAATCTTTGCTCCGATAAAAACGATACAGATCGGTCACCTAATAATTGTATAATCTAATGTAATATTGTAATTGATTACCCTTAGTAGAGTGTAATCGTGGGAAAAGTCCCTGTTGGGACACAATAGCTTCGTGTTCGTGTATAGACCAGCGAAGATAGTATCGCACACCACACATAGATTGGCCAATATTTGAACAATATTGTACAGTTGTATAAATGTCTTGAGCGAATATGGCGGCTTGTTCTTCATGAATCGTGGTCCGCAGCGAAGCACGAAATATAGATAAGAAAATATTATTAATGGCACATAATAGGGAGAGGCCATTAATGGTAAATCGACCACCCGTGGATCTGAAAATTTCGTTATATTAAAATAATATAAAAACTCTATTTTTTTTAACATGTGTTAAAGAAGAAAAAGAAATATTAATGCTATTATTAATAAAAAGGCTATTATTAATAATCGGATCATCGAAAAGACACGATGCGGTTTTATTAGTATTTAAATATCTTCGGATAAATATCTTGTAATCGGATTGACGCGTCGCTATCCAATAGCAAGGCACTAAATGAATTACACTTTACACTCCGCACATTTACGACTTGTTAAGTTTTGTACAATATTCACGTATATCGCTATTAATTCTATTAATTCTATTAATTATTCGCACATCACCAATTCAATGTAACGTTAATATTCATGCTCCGCACATTTTATACATTATATGTTATTTATTTTTAACCGTCTTTTTACCGTTCACTTGAGAAATTTTGCAAATTAGAAATTAGACAAAATATCGTTCTGTTTGTCAATCCTGTGACAGCTCTTATTATCCACTAAATAGAGTCGTTTTTTTTCATGAAAATAGTTTTACATTGTCGTTGCGATTTGTGACATTATTTTAAACTTAGAATGCTCACCAATGTTTTCTGTCCAGTAATATTGAAAATCTTGTAAGAAACCCATGATGGAAAGAAACTAACGATCTTGCAGATAGTCGATTTGAAAAAAATATGTTATTCACTTGAATCACGATATTGGTGAGCGTAGCTGTTGGTAAAAACTAATGAACTATTGAAGCTAACTCAAAGCTTAATAATACTCAGTTTAACACGCACTTGGGTTTTATGTATGTACATCTAAACCTTTGCACTTTGTACTTTGCATTCGCCAGTGGTTTTCAGAACTGTTTTAGCTCGCTAACACATAGAAACATATAAAAATTTTTTTGGAAGACTTTGTATCAAAATCATATAATTTAACATTACATTATATTTTAATTATATTTAGTAAATATAATTATTTATTAATTTGTGAAGTTCTGTTATTTCTTGCGCGGATATCTTGCCGGGAATCGAGTATGAATAATTGAGAACTCCAGGTGACGCGCAGTTAGAAAGAAAAAAAGAATTTATTCAAATCAAAACAAGAAAAAGAAACATAAAAGCAATACAAAAAAATTATAAACAATGTAAGCAAGATTTGAAGTTAGAATATTAAATACAAAACAAATCGACTCAAAAGAAAAAAAAACAAAAAGTTTCGGTTCGGAAGCGAAAATGCGCTGGTCGCGGTCGCTCGCGGTGAGACGCGCGTCCGTATCGCCGAAACGTTGGCCTTCGGGAAATTGGAAATGCCGATTTGCTCGGTAAAGAAGACTGGCGTCTCTTCCCGAATCGGAGCGGGATTTTGTTTTACCGATTTACTCGGTGGAGAAGACTGTCGTCTTTTCGGAGCGGAGCGGTAATCAGGAATGCCGATTTGCTCGGCAGAAAAGACTGGCGTCTTCCCGGATCGATCTTTGAAGAGCGTCGGTTTATCCGACCGAGGCGTAATTCCCCAAGTGATCTCTTTTGATCAGAGATCCTGGAAGATCTGCCTCAGATTGCCCGACGGCCGGCTTATATACGTGAGAACTCCCCTGAATTCGATGAGCGGGGGTGTTTGTGATAAGCCGGTTTCGTGGCGCGGTGCGAGGGCGGCGCGGGAACGGCACGCAGGCCGTTTCGTGTAAAGAGCGATTGCTCCGAATTCGTGACAATTATTGTAACGCAAAGCGCCGATTTTTTGCCGAGACGATTGTTCGGTCCCGGCAGTAATGATGGTTGCATCGTTACAAATTAAATTATATTTAGTAAATAATTACTAAAATTACGATTTAGTAAATAATTATTGATTTGTCGCGGATATGATGAATCTCTATACAGATCGGTGTCTTTTTGATTTTTGTTTTAATTTATTGTCGTAACATACACACATTCTTGCGACACAGTCATCTCTCGAAACATACTAATTTATAAGCAAAAATTATCAAAGACTATAGTTACAATGCTCATATAACTAATTGTATTTCTCTAATCAGTTGACAATCATTTCTAACTTTTCTTATTCTTTCATGTGCTTGCGGATTCTCTTTTTGTAAACTCAGATATATGTAAATACAATTCGATCGCGCGCAACAGAATCGCACAGGTGCGTGCCGCGGCGTTTGACAGTGAACGTTTGACGTTAAACTCTAATGCAAATGATGATACGAGCCGCGTGATGTGAATTCGAGTAGCTATTGTGTCGCTTTATCATTGTGACTTTTCGCGCAGTAATAGTTTCATTTCGGTGGACATATAGGTGTGCACGTGCACTTCGAGGTCTAACGTCGTCTCTTTGTTCCGTTTAATTGACAAATAAACGCGCGAAATAATCGTCAATCCACCGTGGAATTGCTTGTGTTGATTCCATAGAGCGTGCGTCCTTGCTGGATTCGAAATAGTACGAGCGCTGTTGAATGTCACGGTAAGTTCCGCTAATTATGTTAACAATAAATAGTATGTACATAGCGATAGGTATAACGCACTCTTCCTCTTTCTCTCTCTCTCTCTCGGGCTCTGCCGACGACATCGTTACATGCAGGCTTTGTAATAATCCGCTTGGCAAAAGCTCGAAGTCTATACTCGCTGCGCATATGCGCTTTGCCGGCGCAGCCGCCTGTATTTTGTTACTTTATACGCATATAAGTGGAAGATAACAAACGACAGGTCGCGTCCGCTGTTATTTCGTATTGCGATTCCACTTTATCTGTATTGTCCGCCACTTGCTCTCCGTTTATCATCCTCTTTTGAACGTCGCCATTGGCGAAACGCCGGGCCCGAAACTAGCTTTCGACATTTTTGTATTTTTTTTTGCGCGTCACGCGGAAATTCTATCTCGGCGCAAAAGTTATGTTCAAGATGATGCTTGTTAGCGATATGTTACTCCGTTTCTGAAAGTTTTCTTAGAATGATATCTTTTTTTTTACTTTGAGAAAATCTTCTGACAAATAGATTCTACAAATTATCCCTTCTCGGTTCTTTCGGTACATCGTTACGATTTGAAAAAAAAAAGTTAGATTTTTCCCTTTTCCCCTTCTCGTGTCAAAAGCTTACCGAAATCTCTCTTAGATAATATCTCGATAGATCTTTCGAGATCTCTTTCATTGTCCTCTTTATTAGAAGAAACCATTGTTAAAGTAGTCGATCAATGAGGTATAAGTGCCTTTCTATTTGTTACAAAGGAACGGTCGGAGCTTGAAATGGAACTACATAGTCTCGAAATATCTTCGACAATACGTGCCGCGAATAAGAAAAATAAATTACTTAGTAATCCATCAATAAATTAGGAAAATGATGAAAATCTCAAAGGGTTAGCGTTCTTAACGTTCCATTGATTTCAAATTAAGAAAAAAAAATCTCTTTCTAGTTCGCGTCTTGCATATTTTCGGAAACAAGTAGCAGGACGAAAGCGAAAACTTTTTACCACCCCAAGGAGCAATCCCACGCTGCGACAGAAAAGTAGAAAAGTCGGCGATGTCGCCAGAAGAACATATTAGCATGGCTAATCGAGCTTCTCTACGATCGATCGCGAGAGAAGAGTTCGCGAAACTCTCCAAAGTAATGCGGTGGATTCACGTGCGCCATCGAGTACATTCTTTTAAGGCGCGACAATTCATTTAGTTATCCGCATGTTCCCACGGAAACTTTTTCGGACGCAACACGCCGCTCTCGAGCGTAATTTACACCGTGACGATGTCGTCATCATGTATCGACGAGCAGGAAGGCTTCGAGATGAGGCTGCCGCTTCCTCCCCTCGATAAAACCATTTACATCCTCGAGATTGGACGCGTCGGACTCCTCCTCGTGGTCGTTTTTCGTCTGTGTACGTAACGACGTGTTGCTTTTTTTAAGGCGAGCCGACCTTCTCTTCTTCGTTTTTTTCACGAATCGCCAGGTAGGAAACCGGGTCATCCGCTAGATTGAACTCAAACCGGCTTCAACGCGAACATCCATATTCTTCGCCCAACCTGGAGCGTCGTTTGCACCGCGTATATATATATATATGTACGTGATGTTGGACGGCGCGCGGAGCGATGACCGGGAGCGACGAATGAGTTTTTCTTCCGCCGGAGTTTAATCGAACGTCAATGTCTTCCACGAAGTTTCGAGCGCAAAGTTAAGTGTCACGCACACTGACCCTCGAGATAAGAGGTCTTCCTAAGAGCAGTGAGCTCGAAATTAATCGGAAATATTGTGAAGTAAACACGATTTTTTTTCATTATTTCTTTATTTCAAACTTCGTGTACGTTCAACTGTGTGGATAAACGCAATCACTGTCTGTTAGCGTGTTCTCTCTCGATTGTAGCTATAGCTATAGGTAGCTATAGGTGTATTTTCAGAATTAATGTCACCGAAGAGGCGTGTTAAACGGTCGATCGTGACTCGTGACGCGGCTCCATTTTCGGTGCGAACGCGCAATTTCGTCGATGCGTCGTCGCCGCAATCAAGTTTCCCTCGCGATACAATTTACCGGCGCGCGACATTAACAGCGCGTCGCGGCGGCACCTGCGCGGAAACGACGCCGCGGGAACGACAGAGAAACACGGAAGAAAAGGCGGAATTCCGGCGCGGGCCGGATCCCGGCGATAATTTGTCGCGGGATTACCGTCATCATCCGACGGCGCGTGAAAATAATAGCGCGCGTTTTAATGTGAAATAAATTCGGACGTGTTTTTTTCTTTCTCTACGAGAGAATGCGTCTTTCGAATCGGTTACGTCGCGGTTAAAAATTGTTTTTACTTTGAATAATTATCAATTAACAGATTGGCTCCCGCGACTCCACTTGATAGACCAATTAATAAAACATACGCAATCTCGAGGGTAGGGCTCTTTCGGGATTAAGATCTAAATTATAACTCAGGGCCGGAGGACGGACGAGTAAAGTCATGGAAAGTGGTAGAAAAGCCCGTAGGCTCTCTCGGCGAAAGGAGGAGCGAGACTGCATCGGACGGGGACCGGCATATAGAACGACCGAAACAGTGGCCTCGAATCCTCCGCGCGCGCGGAAGAGACGAAGGAGGGTCGTGGCGTTTGCGCCGGCGGTCGTTGAGGAAAGGGTGCGTTGGGAGGGTGGTTCGCCCCCCGAGTAGTGGGGATGGATTGTGTAGGTGGTGGTGCGCGCGACGGGTAAGGGTGGACAGGGAAAGGCGTGGAATTGGCGGAGGCAGTCAGTGGCTCGCCGCGCGCCACAACGACGGCCGGACACGGCGTTGACTTTTTCTACTTACCAAACGTCATCCGCTCGATGCGAGACTCTTTCACTTGTTCTGTGTTTTTATCGCCGCGCACGGCCGTTCTTTTTTTTCTTTCTCTCTCTGTCTCTCTTATCGTAAGAGGGGAAGATTTCACCGTGTCAATCTGTTGGTTCCTGCGTTGTATTTTTTTTTGTGTACGCGTTTCGTCACTGGAGTGTCTCTTCTTTAGTTTAAACTGTGCTCCTCGTGCTGCATGATTCCTAAAATCCGCTCTACACCGATTGAGAATTTTCCAGCGAAACCAAATCGGACGAATCTAATCGGAAGTTGTGGGGAACGGGGTCTAACTATGTGTAAGATCGGACGACAGTGATGCTTGATCAAACACAGAATCTTCACCTTTCTCGGTCTTGATGAAGTGTCTCCGTTCGATCTTCTCTTTTGTGCAGGCCGAGCGGCGATCTTCGCTCCTTCGAGTGTGTTCTGATCAGATGCGCTTCGCGATCAATGAAGAAGATTTTGTCCCGTGTGTGAATTCTGTGCTAGTGCGATAAACGGTCACGTAAGACGATCGACGCAGTCTACTTTTTTGCGCAAACTTGTGTTGCTTTCGAGAACGAGATATACTCGCCTCGCTGAAATCGAAGTTCGAAACGCTATTAAAGACTGATACGAAGACTTAATTTACAATTAATCTCGCGCAACGGAAGTTTGCAAGCAAAAAAATATCCTTCTACTTGCGAGCAGAGATACATTTTCGCAGAAAGTTCTTCGACAAGCTTTTCTCCGAATCGCAGAACTCGGTCTCGTTGAGATTCAACGAAATTAACAACAGTGATGATAATAGTGCGAGGATAAGAGAGTGTGCGGTGTTTCCCTGGGAGGGGAGTTTTACTCCGTAACGGGATAAGAAGCGAGAGAGCGCTGATTTTCTTGTAGATAAGTGGCGCACGCGACACGCGTGGAACGAGAACGTCAAAAGAAAGGTAAAACGTAAACGTGAACGAAGCGAACTTGGAGGAGAATTTTTCTTTCGCCGTGACGATTTATCCCCGAGTGCTTTCTGTATGCGCAAAAGTAACATCGGGTTACTGAAAGCTGCTGGCAATTGCTCTGAAACGAGAAACCGGGTATCGCGTGACGGTAATTGAAACGTGTGCCGGAACGCTGTAATTATGCAAGTATGCGATAACGATCGTCGGAGAAACGCTGCTTTTTTCCAATCGCGGAATTTTTCAACCGCGATATGATTCTACACACACATACAATCTTACACAAATACCGAGAAAAAATAAAGGAATATATTTTAAGAGTGTAATAAAAACTGTTAATAAAGTAAAACATATTTTTTAAATCTCAATGAAAAAAGCAAATTGCTTCTGAGATCACGCGTAATTTCGAATTAAAAATTTTAACGATCGTTAAAATTTTTAACACATTAAGGGAAGTTTAACTTCAAAAATTTTCAACGTAAAATTATATCAAAGGAAATATAACTACGAGAAAATTGAAGAGATAATGAATATTTGCAGTTATATATTACTCTATTTATTCTCTTTAACTTTGACTGAGACGTTCTCGGTTTAATTACAAAGATCTCTTCAACGTAAAATTGTGTTTTTTTTTTAATTATTCTTTACTACAACCTCGCGTTATTTCAACACATTTATGAGAACTCGTGAACGACTAGCGGTGCGAAGCACATTCGGGGACTCCCCCATCCATGCAAAGCACATCCTGAGTTTTCCCCGATCGCATTAAATTCAATCGCCTTATCTTAACTGTTTAATAATCGGACTATGAGGCACGGAGCTTCATGTAACGAACGGCCGCGGTAACGCGCGCGTAATAATAACACAATTTCGAGCACAACGAACGGAACGCGCGCGCGGTCGACGCACACTCCGCGAGAATTATTATCCTCGGGTTGCCGCTTTACGCGCGCCGCCGTTCCATTTATGCCACCGCGCGCGTATCGAGAAGATGTTACTTCCGGATATAAAACTGTTGCGCGACAAGCGTACCAGTGGAAGTACGTACGATTTGCGCCGATGTTTTCTCTCTCTCTCGAGGCGAGGGACAACTCGCGTCGAAAGTTAACCGAGTTCAACGCGGAACAACGTAACTAGAAAACAGACGGAGCGTGAGTGAGAAAGCGGTTGTCTTTTGTTTTCGTGACTCGTACGTGGATGTCGCGCCATTGTTTCCGGCAGCGAAAAAGAAAGGCCGTCGGTGAAGCTCAAAGTATTTTCATGGGACGACATCGGGAATGCGCGCGTAAAAGTTGACGCCTCGCTCTCTGGAATATTTATTTTCTTGCCTCCGAATGTGTAAGTTTTCTCCCGTCGTTCTTCTTGCACTTTTTCTTTATGGCGCGAAGTTGTCCACCGTAAAGTTCGCCGCAATTACAAAATAAACCGACGAGAAGTGTTTATCCTTACCCGTTAAATTAATGATGCCGCGCGAGGGAAAACAGTTTCCAAGTTTATTATTTACAAATAAATTTTATTCATATTGCGACACAGATTTGAGTTCTATTCTTAAGTGTTTATATATAAACACTTAAACTGAATATAAACTTTCGAAAATGTTGTTGCGTCTCGGGACAAAGCATTTCTAAAGACGTGCTGAGTTACGTTTTCGTTGACAAAAAAAAAAATTTCCAACAACGAGGCGGACGAAAATAAAGATGAATGAAGCTTTGCTGCGACGAGGCTAAAACAGCGGACAAAAGAGACAAATGTCCCAATAATCCCGGCTTTTCTCGATCGCAATAAAGCGCAGGAAAATCGTTCGACATTTATGAAAAACGCCATCGTCGGTATTCTTTGGGCGCAAAAAAAAAAAAAAAAAAGAATGACAAAATGCATTCGATGGACACGATTGGCCAGTATAACGACTTTTATGACCAACTCTCGGAAGAACGGTCGGCCAAATAAATTGCCGACACACATGATAAAAAAAACGTCTGGCGCGCGAGGTGATCGTGCGGGGGAGATGGAGGAATGAAAACAAAAAAAGAAAAAAAAAAAAAGAGCAGGCGGTATCGCAGAAGTTGAAGGGGAAGAGAAAGGGGAGAACGAAAGAGACAGAGATATCACACAGTTGGGGGTAATCATGAGTTTGGTAAAGTTGACGGGGGCGATATTACGAGGTGGGTGTGAAAAACGAGCGGGACATAAAAAAAAATGTCATCCTCGATCCGTTTTGTCCGCCTCCGCAATCGACGTCGGCAGATCGGCCACTTGACAAAAGTGAGGGCGAGAGAGGGAAAAAAGAAGTGCCTGTCTCCTTATGTTCGCCGCTCTAATTACGCAGCTGACAGATCGAAGTAATACGGTTGACAACGGCAAAATGTTAAGAGCAAAATGTGGATAACGACATCGGTAACATGATGTCAATGCGCGTTGGGATTTTGCAAACGTTATTGACGCTACGCACATTCGCAGCTGATTCGTCACAACGTTGACAAACACGCCGCAGCTCGCTGATAATAGTGTTTAAAACGATATTACGTACATTTGGTTCATTATGTTCCTCCGCATATCATTGGCCGAAAGCGCGAAGAATTTCCGGTCCCGCGGACGCACACGTGTGTAAATTAAACTAATTGCGCGGACGTTAACACAACCTTGCTTCATTATGGCGACGAGTGATTCTGGCCGGCCGTGTATCTGCGTGTAATCGAATATTGCCTTCGTGATGTTCGTATCTCTAATTCGGCGCAATTCTCCAATTACTATATAATTTATATCACACACAAATATACATATATATATACTCTTGTAAATAAATGTGAACCGCGCATGCAAAGACAAACAATTAATAGTCAATCGTTAGTTTAACATTTCGTTAATTATTACGATCATATTTGAAAGATCTACACAAATATGTTTTTTTGACAATATATTTAACAATTATCTTTGCACGCGATATTGATGTGTAACCGTTACAAAATATTGTAACATTCCTTTGGAGTGTCGTAATTTATTTATGAAAACGATGTCAAAGAAACCTCTAGTGAACTCGCGATTAATTCGCCAATTAGAGACGCAACAATAATTCACGTTGCTGCGAGCAGGCATACACACAGATACACACAGCGCAGAAGGAGACAATAACGAGAATATTCATTGAATTCTGCATAATCGTCGAGCGAGATTAGAGATATTAGCGGAAAATGTCGTCGGCCTAACAAGCCGTTAGACCTCGCGTCCTGTCGCGAATCCGACGAATTGGGTCTCGTTATCCACGCTTCAATATCTCGCGGTTGGCTAACACAAATACATACGAACGTGCGGCTGCGTCGGCACGGCCTGGAACTAATTCCGTGTTCGTCGGTTTGCCACAAGCGCGCAATCTGGAGAAACCGACGTATTCGATGGCGGACATGCAAATCGTTGATCGGTCGATGATTCCCGCACGAAAATCGGCAAACCGCGCGCGAGTTCAATAGCTTTCCGGTGCCGAATATTCTCGCCGATGTTGTTTGCACACGAACGCACCCCTTCTTCTTCTTCTTCCCTCCTCCTTCTCCTCTCTCCTTTATCCTCAATCACTCGCTATCTCTCTTTCTCGGCACAAGAGCATCGTTAAGTGGTTCGAATGCAGCAGCTCGTGAAGCGCAATAAATTACAAAAAAAAGACTACGCCTCGCGCTCGTTTCGCAATTTGCCGAGCATATCTCTCTTTCTCTCCCGTCTTCTCTTTTTCTTGACACAGATTCTCTTTCGAATGCGTATGTAAATTAAATCGAGAAAAATACACGCGCGCAGAAAAAAGATTTGATAAACTAGCTAGAAATTAGTTGCTACACGGCCAGCAAGAAAAATTTGCTAATTTTGTTTTTTTTTTTTGTTGATGGAACAAAACTGGACTTCAGCAGACTCAACAAATTTTTCTTGCTGGCCGTGTAATAGCGAAACTTTTTCTCCGTGCGTCAGGAGAATCCAAAGCTCAGAGTAGATTTCTGGTTCTTACGCTTAATGACATATTGTAGAACGACGTCGACCTTTTGGTGAACCTTTTCTTATCTGATCGCTCGCTCGCGGTTTCCTTGCCGCAATATCAAGCCGCGTATATAATGCAATAATCTCTACGAGATGTACGGAACGAGATCTGCGTTGTCGGGAATACACCGGAGATTGAATCGCGCCCGGAATAGAAACCCCTTCTCCCTTTCCTCCCCGTATATTCGCGACGAGTTTATCCAACAAACAACCAATCAGAAGGATCCTCTCCGCGGACTGGTTTAAAAAGTTAATCCGTCAAAAGCAATTCCGTTTCTCTGTTCCTGTCACATCGCGCTATCGTCGCTCCGAGCGCGCCGTACGCGGACTTCCCCGATCGATTCCGCGGAGAGCGCACGCCGCAGAAATATTTATCGACGAGCCGGACGGAAAAATGCGTTATTTAAATTACGCTTTCCCTAAACAGATTGACTGGACGGCAACGGTAGACATATGACGCGAAAACAGCGCTGGATATTGTATTCGCCGTAAAATCAGAAAACAACAAAAAGATTCAGAATAAAAATCGCGATCTACTTGATGAAAACGAAACGTTCGAAAGACATCAGCGTTTTTGCAAACTACCCACGGGAAAAAAAGAACTTGCCAAGCCAACTGGAACTAATTGAATTTAATTAACTATTGGAACTAATTTGAATTAATTAACTGAATTGTTACAGCAACAAAAAACATTTTGTTAGTGAAATGAAAAAATTCAATAGGCCCAGCAAGTTCTTTCTCCGCTCTCTTCGCATATTAACTAATCTTCTTGCTACTCTAGCAAATCCTTTTTTCCATGCTTAGATCAAATAATTATTAAAATACTAAGTACAAAAATTAATGCTAAAGTAGTCTTTACAAATGATCGCCTAGATAATGAGATTTGTCCTAAGTCTCCTAATGAAAGCGCGGGAGTAAGGAGCCGCCTCATAATCGACTTTGTCGTCGGGGATTTCAGTCGGGGCCGAACGAGAGGCAAGAGAGAAAGACGCATGGATAAATTTGTAAAGTTAATCCGACAAATTTCACGAGCAACGAGGCCGGGATTTGCAAATTTGAACCGCCCAGGGTCTCACGAAAGCCGTAATTATTCCTGCTGGAGCGTCAAGACTGATTACAATAGCCCCGCGGTAGCTCTAACTCGACTGGATCTTCTTGAAGAGAATGCCACTCTGGGAACTGACGCTAATTTTGTAACGTTTCTCTGTTAAGTCGTTTCGTTCGTGTGCCGCGCGTTGCGTTGTCTTGTTATTATTTCACACGTATAACGTGTGAAAAAGCACAGAGTTGTCACGCGCCAAGTAACAAAGATCTAGTTTTCTGTGACACGCATATTTGTATTTTCTCTTTTTTCTCTCTCTCTCTCTCTCTCTTTCTCTCCACTAACATTGTTGACCCAGTATACTTCTTGGAATTATTTAAATCGAATTCGAGCGACATTTCTCCGACGGAACGATCCCTTTCACGTTGTAAATTTCTGGTGCATAATGTATGTGCTCGTGCCAACGGAATATTCAACGTTACGAGGAAGGGATCGGAACTTTCGTCATATCCTCTCCCACGGAAAAATCCTGGCGGAGAAGATGAGAGATAGGTAGGGCGGAGGGGAGAGGGAAAGAATACCGGGAGGACCCGGGGAATAACGAGAAGTGAGGAAAGACGGAATGGAGATGAAAGAGCCGAATGAAAAAGAGTGTCTCGTGCACTCTGGAGACAAGCGGGGGAGGAAAAGAAAAATGTCTCCGGCATGCGGCAGTGGCGAACCCCGGGTCCTCTAAATTCCGTGAGTTTCCGCGAAATTGCTCCGAGTGCAAGGCATTTCGTGTGCTTGTTCGTCATTTTTGCTTCTGCCAAGGAGAAAGCCGGGTTTAATTAAATGTTTACCCCGTACAAACGCGAAATCGTCACCGCGCGAATTAAACTGAAAGCAGCAATCTGTAGATACTAAAGTAATATAATCCATCATTTCCTGATAATTTATAATGATAAATTAATTGGAAGGTTAAAAAGAACCTTATTTATTAACACATTCGCAAGCAATGTTTTGTATATTTAAATAGCAGAAACTCTGCGACTCTCAGTTATAGACGTTTAAAAATTGTATGCGACTTTCAGGTAGCGGTCTCGCTTTAAAATTGCCGGCCGCAAATGTGTTAATTAATACACAATTAATAAACAAGAATTCTGTAATTTTCGCCGAATGTGTCCAAACATTGTTATCAGTTACACTTACGTACAATATTTGTACGTACATTGACTCGTGTCGACCCTAACACTGAGTTGAAAAAAATACTTTCTGTCTCTCGATTTTATTGTCTCTGAATGTCTATTACAGTAACAATTTTTGACAATGCATAATAACGACACAATTGTATGTATTTGAAAAGGGCTCGATATGTTTTGAAACGATGTGACGAACATACGGCACAGTGAATCTTTTGAAGATAAAAAGAATTCTCTATATATTTTCTACACATACACACACACACACAGACACATGTAATATTCTGTCAAGTCACAAAGCGATAGCGGGCGGTTCGTATTTCCAGACGTATCCTTTTCTTGATGCCGGACTGTTGGTTGAAACCTGTTCGATAGGCTGCCCGGGCGATCGCGCTTCCGACGTCGTTTCATGCGACTTCGTGTTCTCTTTTTCGGATAGGTACGGTCGACACAAACGTCGGCGTTCCTTCCGCTCGGCTGACAGCGAGCGGCGTTTCATCCCGCAGGAACATCCGTCCAGAAGGAAGCTCACAGAGATATTCTTGGAAAATGTATGGTAACCGCATGCGCCGTACCGGGAGAGACGGCGAACTACTACCTGCTGCGACTACGTAAATGTACTTCGGAAACAAGAATTCGCCGGACAGATTTGTTTGCGGATTTAATTTGTGATTTAGATCGCGGAAGATATTTATGGGCCCACGGCCCGTGTCGATATTCCCTACGACACCCCGTTTCTCGTATTTGCATGTCGGGATGAATAAATACGAGGAAGCGCACGGCTTCTCACATCGCGGACATAACCCTACGGGGTTCTCTCCTTGTTCTCCTTGCGAATTCCCCGGGAATAAATATGAATGAACACGCGAAGCGACGAGGAAATTAAATTTATAAAGTGCAAGGAGCCGCCGCGCGTCGTCGCTCGTTTCTCGTCGTCGCTCTTTTTAAAAAAAGAAAAGAATTTCACATTTAAACGCGCGAATACAACAAATTATATTTCCCCATTTTGAACATTCACTTTGTCGAATTAAAACAGAATATAAACAACAGAATGTGTTTTACACGTAATTAAAACAGAATATGTTTTATTTATTATTATACAGAAATTGAATGTTTTACATGAATATTACAATTTGTTTGTAGCGTGACAGACTGTTGCTTGGCAGTTGCTAATTTCGAGCTCGCTCCGCAGTCGCGTTGATTGCGCGATTGATTCGACCGTTGCGACACGTCGAGCAAGAAGGTGAAGACGCGCCACGAAGGCGATCAAGTTTCTCATGTAATGGCGAACTTACACTTTCTTTTACACATTTTTTTTCCCCCGGATAAACTTCTTCCTCTCTTTTTTAACGTTACGAGCTTCCGCGCGCCGGCCTGAGTTTTGAAAGTTCATTCCCTTCCCTGTTTCACGTAGAGAAGGCTATACCGAGATTGCGACCGATGAGATAGCGGTGGAAAGCCAAGTGGAAGTTTAATAACATTTCTATAAAACATGCCCCGCTTGAAGAAAGTTCGTAATAATATTTAGCTTACTTTGTAACTCTTAATTTATTATGTCGCGTGCAAAATGTCGCCTTTCTCAAGCGCGGCTCGTCGTTTGCTGCAAACTCCAATCCTCGCTTCTCGATCGATCTACGCGATTGAATATTTTTTTAATTACTCAGTATACAATTATTCGAATTTACTTTAGAGAAAAATCGCTTAGTGTTTCTATCGCTTGTTATACGCGTACGGAGTCAAACAGACGCACAGATCTAACTGCGCTCGGCAGAGCGTATTGTTTCGTTGTTGTTTTGTTTCTTTTACTGGGACAACCAACCATCGCGATTGTTTTATCGTCGCGCGCGTTGTTGTTCCGGTGGAAGCGTGTGTCGCGTCAGAAGCGCTTTATTGGGCGAAATCCATATCGTTCGACGCGTCCGGAATGGCGCGATGTGTCCCCCGGGGCCCGTCGTCAGGTTCGCTCGTGGGGCGCGCTCGGCGTGCCCAGACTGCTTTGCCTAATGGTCAAGCACAGCGCCCGGTTTCCGGTGTTTCGGCGACGGATATCGGCCGCGGGCAACAGTCGGGCGTACTGTTGAACCGTGTTCGACAACGAGCACTGATCCGGGTCTAATCTCTCTGCTCGAATACGTCGTGGACGAGGCGAGTTTGCAAGTTTGCGAATTGTTTCGCGTTATCGCCTGTAAGTCGGGCGCGTTACGAGTTCGACGCGAGTACGTCGCGAACTCTCTGCGCGTATCTTTTTATTATTTGATGCAAAAATAATTGCGATTTTTTTTTACTGTTCTTGTTTATAAAATTTCACGAGAAAAGGCGATTTTCGAAGTTGTCGAAGAGATATTTATCCGATTATTTTATGGGAACATCCATCGTTCGGAATACAACAAGAACCGCACTAAAAAAATGCAAAGAATCCGTAATTTATTAAAGAAAAGTTTGTTTATATACTGGACGAAATCAGGAAATTCTCTCGGGGGAGTATTTCGGTATTTGAAAAAGTTGGAAAATTCTCGGGAAATTGTTGTGCGTGGCTATTTAAAAAAAAAAAAAAAATCAGGAAGTTTTAGGGGAATTTCTCGCGCTTTACCCGGAAAAATCAGAGAATTTCGGAAAATTGTTATCCGTACACGCGAGATAAGTACGTCAACGCTTAAAATCGCGCGCGAAATATAACGCCTCCTTTTTTCCGGCGTATATCAGGCCGCTGCCATAGTTATAGTATGTATCATGTTGACAAAACTGCGACGCTTATGGCTCACACAGCGCGGGAGGAATATTGCTGCCGCGTGGAGCCGCTTTTATCATATTTTTTTTTACCGCTACGGATATGCGAGTCTCTGGTGTTCCCGGGGGTGCTTTATGATGTCGTTAAAAGCACTACCCCCCCTCCTATCTGCCGTGAGCACGTATGGCGCTCTGAAAATATCGCGGTTCGCGCGCCGAGCCTCAAATTTACGCGCCGAAGACAACGATATCCGTTCGATGATCTTTCTCGTTTGCTCGTATAGCATGTTTCCGCGTATCTTCCATCACGACACTTTATCTTGATTGGATATCGCGTTAGCGACGTAAATCTTAACGGGAGAAAAAAATTCAAGCGCGGAAGTTCCGTTTTGACGTAAAACTCGCGCCGTAAATTTTGTTTAGAAAAATTTCGCATAACTCGCGATATCCTCTTTAGAGAGAAAAGGGCGTTTAAAGGTCGCACTTCGACGATATAAATGAAATTGGGATATTCATCTGTGTGAGAGCTTATGTAACTTGTCGTCTCGTATAAATAATTTCGCTGGCAACTAAAACTGGGACTTGGTAACGTCGCAAGTGCTCCCAACTATAATGATAAATTGAATGCAGTATAAAGTAATTACGTGTCTGTATACGCGCGTAATACCGATCGTGCAAGTTGACCCGCAGTCAACTACGGACACGGAGAGAAGGGTGTACTTACGGCTTTAGACGGGACGACCACGACGACGCCGGCGCCTCATTGTAATTCGAACTCGATGTTGAAAGTTACCCCGTGTCGAATAACCAATGAGTCTTTAAGCATCTTAACCTCTCCAAGACTAAGAGCTTCTTAGCATCTACAAAGACAATCCCGCCGCGTACATATTCATGCACACACATCTTCGCAATAATTAATTAATCCACTGGTTTTTCATATTCATATTACGTTTCAGGAAAATTGATGTGTAATTTATAAAACAAAAATGGTTTAAAAAATATTTCCGCGATTAATTCGAGCGTAATTTGTATAGAAATTATGAAAAGAAGCTATCGAATTGTATGTAAAAATTTTTTCTCAAAATACGCGAAAGCGAATATGCTTGTTCTTGTTTTGAAACTAAAAGTTTACTCGTGATATCATATCTATGTATAAAAGTTGATTCGAGAATCGATCGTTGTGTTCTATCACCGTCATGCGTCGCGTCGCGTCATTAATTTCCTCTGTAAATATTCTAATTGGCAACCTGCAATCGTTGAGAGAAATTCTATCGCGCGCGCGCCGATGTCGCGGTCCCGAAACTGAACATCCACCTTTTTTGCGCGCGCTTCCCACACCTACGTCACGTGACAATAAATCAATATCCGACTCATGCGAGAACAAACATTTCCTTTTCACACGCAATATCTCTCTCTGACAGTGGCAACACGTTAACATTAAAGAGTTTTTTCACGTTCAGAAGATTTTATTTAAAAAATATAAGTATTTTAATATATAAAAAATTTATTTGTTAGGAGGAAGAGAAAATATACAACATGATTACAATTTCAACAGCCAATTTACTCCGACAAGATGTGTCCCAAGTTTTATTTTTCTTTGTTTCTAAAATAAATACGCTCTCACATCCTACAACAATACGTTCTCGTAAGCACTCGCCATTTATTATCGCAATTATTTTGATATTTTGTTTCAAGTCTCTTGACTCTTTCTGAATATCATCCATCATAACTCAATTTCGTACACACGCCACGCGACGAATATAAAATGATACTTTTGCCACGGAAAAATCTTCTTTTCTGTCCGGCGATCCCACGCTTTACCGTCGTCATGGACGACGTGCCGTTTGGCGTCGGGGGAAAGGATCGTTTCAGGACACGTTGTAAGATAGAAACGACGTTTCGAGCCTTCCTAAGAAATATCATGTCAAGTCTCAGAAAGGCCAATTTCGTTTCGCGCGCATACCTTGTCTCCACTCTCCTGAAAAGAATTACGTTTAGATCCTCCGGAGAGAGAGGGAGAGAGAGAATGAGAGAAGTCAAAACGTAAATCATATTAGCGGTCCCGTTCTCGCGTCCTACTGTGGAGCAGGAGAAACGAGAGGAACGATAATGGCGGTGTAATGTACTTTGAAGTTTGCAGGCTAAAGTGACCGCGGTTATCTTGCCGGCGCGCGCGCGACCCTATTATATTTTGCCATTACGTCCTCCGCCGCGGTCCGTCGCGTCCCGTGCGCGCACGAAAGTCGACTAACCGCGTTAATGTCCGGGGCCAAATTCGGAACGGGTCAAAGTTCGTCGTTCGACCGCCGTGCCGACGTTAAGCACAATGAGGTGTGACGTAATGATCGCGGTCGAAATTTCGCCGGGAACCTCAGCAAGCGAGAGAAACGCGATCTTCTTTTAAGTTTCATTTCACCTCCAGGCGCCGTGCGGTTCTTTTACGATTCTTTTTTTTCTGTTTTTCTTTTTTTTTATTTTTATTTTTGCGGTAACTCGACGCTGCTGCACGAATGAAATTTTCTTGATTAATGCGGGGAAAACGACCGGCCGGGATTTAGATTCGTTATTAGGGTGTGTGCGCCACGCGTCGCGTCGCCCTCCTCGTTACAGAAACTTTCTCATATTCCGCCCTTTCCGAGAACAACGTTCTTAGTGTAATGAAATCCGCGGCTATTCTGCTACTGCTGCTGCTGCTTTCTGTCATTCCTAATGTTCCTTTTGTCGTCGTATACATTCGCGGGCAATGCCGCGCCCCTATTTCGTCGTTTCCCAAGTTGGCTTACCGCAACGCGGTATTTCTTCGCGAGTAGTAGCAGTCGCGTTTGGTCAGACGCGTCGGCCGGAATTTAAAAGCGGGAAAGTTTTCCGGAAAAATGGATATTGTGCGAGAAGATTCGCGACGAGGAAATATCACAACCGCGCGAAGTTTTAGCCATCGAACAACTTTACTCGCAACCGTGTGTGTGGGTGTGTGTTCGCTTTTCTGTATATACGCGCAAACTTCATTCGCAAATAAATACATAAATGTATATCGGGCCGGCTGAACTTTACAAATACTCGACAAAAATAACTCGCAGAATTTGAGCTCTGTAGTTTCTGTAGCACGTGCGGTGCAGAAGTGCGATCGAGAAAATAAAAAGAAATTATTCCCGCGTCACACACACACACAGGCACGCAAAAATGTTCTGTATTATTTTTCTGTTGTATAATTTTTTATCCACTCCATCTCTTTATTTACACGTTTGTTTTGTTATTTTTTTGTACTGCCTGTTCTTTTATGTGTTATGTTGCGATTAAAATTAGTTAGAATAACTCCAGGACTTCAGCCGCGCCGGATTTCATGTTGTTGTTGTTGTTCTTGTTGTTCTTTTTCTTATTATTATTATTGTTATTTTTATTATTATTAATTAATAATCTTAGTGAGATGTTTGAAGTGTAATAGCAAAGTCCTTCCTCTTCTCAAGTAAAACAAAGAGATACAATTATTGCCCGCGATGGTTTGTTCCGATCGATTGCTTTAATTGCAATAGTTAGTAACTATCGTCATTATCGCTCGCTCTTATCACGTCATTCAATACCGCAGCCGCGCACGGTCAAAGTTCAATCTCTTAGATCGAGTCGGGAAACACCATCAGCGCGAGCGTGAGTGAATGAATTCGCGTGCTCTCGAGAATATTAATTCGCGTGCTCTTAATAATAAAGAAGCCCACTTTTATTACACGCTGCGTGGAGTGTAATGTCGGACAATAAATTTATTGTATTGCACTTCCGTGTGAAGGTTGTGTATACCAAGGATCGAGTTTTCCTTCAGTTGGGTTCCAATTAAACTTGATTAACGCCACGGAAAGTTTTCGCTCGCAATACAATAACTTGTTGAGACTCATACCGTTGTTTTCCGCAAGAATTATATATATATTTTTGTCGTATTTTTACGGTAGTATACAAGAGAATTTGTGACAACCGGCGTTAATGTCAGGAAAACTGGAAATAAACGGGAGCGGCAACGTTCGACGACGATGGCGCGGCTCGTCGCGCGAAACGTCGATTATTTCAATTTCCTCCGTTTGAAGCAGGCGAAACGAACTCGGAAACTCTCTAATCGGTAAGCTGGAATGCCTGATCCTTTCCCACGCTCGGAGGATGAAAATATTTTCTTTCCGCAAGATATACGCGCTCCACTTTCTTAGCGAAGGTAGACGACTACGTGCGATCGCTCGACATCCAATTCCAGCAATCGGAGGGAGCGATTTACTTCGCCGCCCGAGAAGCTCTTTAAAAACGAAGCCTCGGCTCACGTTCGGCATCGATCCGATATCGCGCGCCGCCGGGATGAACCAAAAATTTTATCAAACTTCGCCTCGGATTCCAAGGAGAAATTCCAAGAAGATATTTTCTCTTCTTTATGAGTTCCCCGGTTTCTTTCCCGCGCAAAATCCGCGCAATTTCGTCTACGAGGAATAGTTGGCGTGCAACTTGATGCGTACGTAAAAGAACTTTTGCGGGAAAAAATTCTTCTGTAAATAATTTTTAATTTCCACCTTGCAATTTTGAGATTCACAGATCGCAGTTAAAGCATTTTGTTTCTCGGTTATTCACACGCTGTCGCAGTTCAAAGCAAGTCGGCGATGGTAATTAGGATCTATCATTACAAACTAGCGTAAATGGACGAAGATTGAATTCCTATTGACGATGATGCGAGCACATTTCCGTAATGATCTTCTGGAACCGATCTGAATCAATGGCTCTTATCGTACCCCGAAATCGCAGTGACCAAAACGTTACGTCAACTCCGAATACCCGAACGTTTGTCCGCAATTTCCGATGTTTCCGAGCGCGAGGAATTCTAACGCTAATGTGCGAGAAAATTCGAAAAATTGATACGAGAGAGAATTAATAAATTTTACGATTAACAATCTCAAAAAATCTGTCGGAATAAACGCGAAATTTTTCCAATGAATACCGCGCTTGTCACGTTGCGAGAAGGTAATTTGAAATTCAGAATGAACAAGAACGTGAGTTATACTCGGCCCCGCGTAGCACACACAGCGAGTAGTAAATTTGTATCGACGTGCATCTCTTCAGCGGCTCACAAAGGCCGCGAAGAAGTCGCGCGCATTTTTCTTGCACGTGCCATCCTCCTCCCACGACACGGGAACGCAACAATGCGTATCCGGAGGCGGGAAAGACGCCGCGGACGGGCCATAAATATTACCCGACTGTCATAAAGCTTACTTTATTTGCCTAACTTCTGCTGGTAGGAAGAAAGAGAGGACGGAGGGGCGGGAGGAGGGCGGGTGTTGCACGATGCAGGAAGTTGAGTCGAATAGTATCTTCCTGCTGGTTTTCTTCGCTGGAAAAAGGAAAGCGAAAAGGATACGGAGGAAGACGCAGCAAGGACCCGAACGAAGCTCAGGACATCCGCCGAGGATGATGCATCGCCACCCTAGGCGCGTACACAATCTCCGGGGAGCCTGCGCGGTTGTTTTGGCGTAACGCCACAAACACGATACTTTAGTAAAAGCAAGAAAAAAAAAATACAACGCGGTGAATGAGAGGAAACGAGATTGTCGATTGAATTATATCTGTGATTGTATCGGACGACAGTTTATTTTTCCGCGTCGCGATATCGAAACCCTCTTCAGAATACGCGTATCTGACACGCTGGGATTCCGATCTGCGCGCGTCGAAAATATAACGTCGCGCACGTTAAACGTTACGCTACGCCGCGCTGAGCTGTGTCATCTCGACGACCTCGGACTCTCGCGACCCGGGCTTCTAATTAATTGCCACCCGACTCTCTTCTTCAGGCTCAAGTGGGGCGGCAGAGTTGATAGCCACCACCAAGGTGGAATTCAAATTAGCCTGGTGTTACACATGGCGATTCTCTCTCTCTCGTTTTTCGTCCTATACCATTCCACCGATAGCGGCAATTTGTTGTTTCTTTTTCCGCTCGCTTTCGAACTTGGGTTATTTCGAAGATATTCCGAAGTCACCGCGCGTTTACCTCCGTTGCAACCTCCGGGGCCAACCCTTTGCGCCGCTAAATTACACGTAGAAGAGAGAGAGAGAGGAAAATGGCGTTATATTGGGCAGACCATTTACCTTTGCCCCACTGTCTGCCCCTGTATTTAGGATAGTAAATGCGGCTGCTGCATCGGTTCATTAAGCAGCCGTGCATACGTTTACCACGTCGGGCGCGCGTTCGTTCTCTCAAATGGGGGAGAAATATCATTCTCACTCCGCCAATCGAAAATGAGATAGTCTGTATATTCTGTCGGATACTCTCCGGACGCGATGGCCGCGTTTTATTATCGCAGAAGTCTGTAAAAATATGGAAAAAAACGGTGGAATTCCGCGAAATGTTTGTGTCTCTCTGGAAAAAAAAAAAAAAAAAAAAAAAAAAAAAAATTGCGGTATTCTCACGAAATTTTTCCAAGATTGAATGGATACACTATGTATCAGCGTAAAAGAATATTAATATTCGGAATATTAGTAGCCGCGGGGATGATGAAGTTTCGGAGGAGCGCGCACGTGAGAGGCAACGCGAATGCGGTACGCTTCGCGGATGCGAAACGCGCACAAAAATAAAAATTATTATTTAAATGAAAGGCGAAATATATCTCGGGCACATAAATCTCGAGTTCTCCTTCCGCGGCGCGCGCGCACCATGCATACCGACTCGGTTATCATTCATAATATTTCACGTCGGAAATATGAACATGTTACGACGAACATGATGGCGCGTCACTCCGTGCATACTTCGCTGTAATTATTTATATTATTTATAAATAGTGAGATTTTAAAAGTCGGAATTCGGCAAAATCCTTCAAAGACAAAACTTGTCGCGTCAATTAAGGAGTGCTTTCCAGGTACGTACACAGGCGACACCGTGTAACACAGTGTTCATTACTAAGATAGAACATATTAGTGTGTCTTATTCACACTAGTGTACACAGTCACGCCTGTGGTAATAGCTGGAAAGCACTTAGTTTTCGGTTGTCAGAAAATATTATCGCTTTTTCGCCGGCAGAAATAAAAGCTTATTAATTTAACGTTTCTTCTCGCGCGGTATTGAACATTTAATGCGTACAAATAAAGACGCAAAATAACATTACGTTTGTAAAAGTATGAATTGTCGATAAATCACCGCTTTTAATTACAATTAAAACTAATTATTAGTACATTTGTAACGAAAACATGTGCGTCGATGTATTATTAAACGATTAAAAGCTCGTTTGCGCGAGCTTTCGCATTCCACCTGGCGTTCAGCGAGAAGTTCATGAAAAATTCGTGAAAATTTACCGGTGCCAGAGTTGATACTTGTTTAGGAATTTTCTGTCAAGGAAACTGGGATAGTTCGCGAAGTTTAAAGGCGACGCGAGGGCGAAGTCCGCTCGGGATAATCTTTTCTCCTCCTCCCACTTTCCAGTAAAAATTTTCGTTATCTGACGTACCGAGAGTTTCTCGAAAGTCCGTGATGTGGTTTTTACGGCAGCACATTTACTTCTTTTTACGGCTTTTACACACTCGCTGCATTTACTTCGCGAGGACAAAGTTAATTTATATTAATTTGTATGTCAAGAGACACGGTCGGGTTTCGCATCAATTGTTTGCACAATGACAATTATTGCGTTGACAAAACCCTCAGGTGATATTTCTCCTGCCATGTTCCCGCTAATAAATCATCGTTTCACGCGACGCAAATACTAGCAAAACGCATACAGTACATCAGATCCTCAAATGAACCCTTCGTTCTCGAACGGTTAATATAAAAGCCACCGCGGGATAGAAACGTAATTCGATCAGCCATAAAAGACCGCCATCTCCGAGCGTTGCGTACCGGATGAAAAACGGGAACATCTCCGTGAAATCCGCGGAAGTCTCGGAAGCGGCCGAAGAAGAGAAGAGAGAAAGGAAGGAGGGGGAGAAAAAGGAAGAACATTCGTACGCGATGTAACCGTCGAATTTATCGGCGCACTCGAGCAGCCGTGTTATTCCTTTATTCCCTGGAATCTTGGCCGTGAATCAAATCTATGATTTACGATTCGCGCGTGTGTATATCAATTCCGCAACGACCCGATTATCAGGCCGCCCCACCGCGCGAGCGGTCGTTGCCATCGCTTGGACCGTCGCCAACGATATTACTACACAGTCGCATCAAAAGGAAAATGTCGTCGCTCTCGCTTTTCCACGTGTCTCTTTTTTCCACCCCACGTACGTGCCTCGCCGCGTTTTCGGCATCTTATCTTTTATGCGGAATTCCCGCGGGATTTCGCGGGGATAAGTGACTCCGAGAAGAGAGTTTTGACACCGTTGCTCAGATCCTCGAGATGTGCAACTTCACTCCTCTTGGCGGGATTTCGTGTCAATAATGCAAATTATATCTCTTCATAGAGCTCGGCAGTAAGCGATGACAAGGCGATCCGGACAAATCCGACTTGCGAATCGAAAACGTTTGCGGATATTTCGATCCGTTGTGAAAATGTTTCATTTAACATAGCGTTTATCGTTCTCTGTCGTTAAGCGCATTTTTATAGAAATATTTTTATAAAAAAAAAGAGAAAAAGAAAGAATGAACGTATGTTTGCTTTAGTTATATAAAGTTCTGATAATTTCCTAAATATATAAATCGAATCGAAAATTGAGAAAGAAAGAGAGAACACTTCTTGTAAATGCTTTTCTCGTTTTATTATTACGTATCGCTATTTCATCATCGTTGCGTGCATGGCGGATAAAATATATTGTATAGGCGCGAGGGAGTGGGAACCGTGTGATCCGCGGATATTTCTTACGTCTACATTCCTCCGCTAGGTAAGCGAAGAAAAAGGAGGAGGAGAAGAGGAAGTACAAAGAAGAAATATCGTCGCGCGCGGCGCGACGCGAAATATCGGAGAGCGCGCGAGATTTTCCTTCGTGCGCGCGTGTGTGTGTCTTCCTGCCGATTCGCGGCTGCATTTTATCGTAGAACCGCGGTCGATTAAATCCGACATAATGCGAATATGCTATACATACATAAGCGGGGGTACAGCGCCGCAGTCTGTTAGCCGGATCAAAAGGAAATATCGTCGCTGTAATATTCCCAACCGGATCGTTCCGACTTTCTTTATTGTACTTGCTCCGTCCCGCGCTTCCGTCGCGCTTTACGACTGCGTGCAAGATATCGTTGCCATTGTATCGCGCTCGTCTTTAGCGGTACGTACCTTCCATCCCATCTCCGTGCGTCGTCGCGTGTGCCGTCGCTTGTCAGACTATAATCTCGTAGTCAAGTTCGTGTAAAGCTGTTAGGACGAGTATGTGGAAATTCGTGTTTACAGGCGCGCGGTAAGCTCGGCTTAATGACGCCAAGTTTGCCAAAAGTAAATACGGAATATTCACGATGTGTGCGCAGTGCTATCACCGCCCGCAAAGAGTCGCAGATATTAAATTTATCCGACAACGTTGCACACTCGAAAGTCCACGCACGAAGAGTCGAAAGGCGAAATAACAGAGAGAAAAATAACAAACTGAATTTTTCGGGACACGGCGGACGAGCGAATGTTTCTGGCGAGGTAAAATTATAATTGTCGGAAAATAAGGATCGCGTGGCGTATCTTGATACAGAAAAAAAAACAAAAGGTGAAACGAAGAGTAAACCCACATTGTAGTTACACCGATGCGCAGTGAAGCGCGAATCAAGAAATATATATATACCCGGATTGCGGGAAAATCCGTAATAGGCTGTTCGAGGATCATCTTTCTTCTGTAAACGCGCGATTGACTTTTTGCGCTCTCGGCGCGGACGTTTAATTTGCTCGGTTAAGGGAACCGTAAGAGATAGTTGAGGACACACTTCTCCATACAGTCGATACTTTCGGAAGTAACGACTTGAAAAGAGACACGAGAATTGAGTCTGGAAAGTTTTCTATTTTTCCGTTCTTGTTTTTTTTTTTTTTTTTTCATTACGGGAGCATATCGTTCGTTAACGCCAACGATGCGCAATTTTCGAGAAATATACTGCAACATGTTGTCTTATGTATGGCTGAAGACCACAAGAGATGTCCTCGGGTTGTCTGGTGTAAATCCGCTTTCCGGATTTTGCGCGTGTTTCGGCTGATGTGTGCAATATTGCAACGTCGTCAGCTAGCAATCGATGCCCGCAAACGGAGGATTGGACGTCGTCGCGTCGTAACTTGCCAACTTTGCGGCTTAGCTGCGCGTGGAGATTGCGAGGAGCGAGTTTCGCCCTAACGAAGGCCTCGTGAGTCGAAAATTGTTAATTGTTTCATCGAACTCGACTATTGAATATACGCGGCGTCGACCTTCGTAATCCTGCGCGGACTCTTCTTCATCCTCGTTGAATTGCTGCCAGTCGTTTTCTCCGCGCAAACGGGACAGAGAGATCAAACAGTAAAAATTGTCCGAGAAATAATTCCCGTCGTTCAGCCCCTTTTATAACCTCGAGGCACCAAGCGAACGTCTTTTTAATTAACAATTATCTACGCGCGTGGAAAACTCTTTGAAGTTCCGCTTAAAATGAAAAAAGAAAGCAAAAATGACACAAACAAGATATTGTACGTTAAGGACGTCGGATGTGTAAATATTCAGGGGCGACGTGGCAAAGGATTCTACAGCGATTATTGCATTTCACGAGATTAGTTCTGCGATGCAGTTATAATGTAGTTATCTTAACTGCGCGCTGAAACGCGTGGAGGGATTAAACCGCGTTTTCGAAAGATAATTCGCAGCAATGGCTATCGTATAATTACGCTCTGTGTTAATTATTCAAGCAGCCACTCACTCTGGTGTATGTGTGTATATAAGCGCGCGCGCGCGTTGTTTATAAGTTTCACATTTAATATTCTATGGGATACCATCATCGCGTCGTTTCGCGCTCCGATGCTCGAAACTCAGCGCGCCCGCGTGAATGTGTGTGAACACTGGCGAAAATTTCGACGTTTGACATTTCATTCATCATTCAACAACGAGCTCGAAAATGTTTCACCGAAAATATTTCAACGAAAATGGTTACTTGCGCATAACTGCGCTTTTCCATTAGCAAATAAACTCCCTCGGAGGGGTGTTCGTTTTTGGTGTACACAGTTGCGCGAATTTGTAGTGATGGTGGCGTATCGAAAGGTACGATCTGCGCGTGTTAGGTGTATTAGTTACCGCTAATAACAGTATAGTTTAGGTGTATTCCATCGATAAGCAGGAATCCCGAGTGCAACTCTATTATATGGCGCGCAAGGATATTGCTATCTTGATGCAGGACTACGAGGTTCTTGGTCTTTAGAGCGGTTCGAATAAAATTTAACAGCGAGTAATATCTCTCGTTCTCTACTCGTGTTCCTGATTATTAAACCGGATTGCTTAAGGTAGAAAAATTATTGTGGGAGGAAATATTATGGAAATTCAAATTTCAATAACACTGTTAAGTGAATATATTAAAGCAAAACTGGATCGCTCAAGGTAGAAAAATATTGTTGGGAGATATTGTAGAATTTTCAATATAAATAATCTCTCTCTCTCTCTCTTTCTTTCTATTAAGAGAAGTGAATATTAAAGCAAAAGTTGCTTTAATTTATGTGCTGTTCAGCGATGAGAAATGAGAATCGAATAAACGAATCTCGAATTAATTAAAAATATTTCGTTTACCCATGTATAAAGATAATAAGCGACGTATTGCGCACTGTAATGTGTGCGAAAAACATTGCAGTATAATTAGAAAATACTTCCTCTCTCTCTCTCTCTCTGATAATAATAAACAGTGTATTATCGCGTGCGTATTTCATGCAAAACATATCCGGCAGAGAAAAGTGGCACAGAGAAATAAATAAATATAATTCAATACATATAAATTTTAAACGAGCGGAAGCAGCAAAGCAAGAAATCATATTGAAAATAAATATTACGCGCCGTGTGTGTGATTTACGTTAAAATGACGGCGACGACTAATCTCCGTATTTCAAGTGAGAGAGACGCGTCGTAAAACATTTTCGCGAAGCGTAATGAGACCCGGTCGCGCCGAAGAAGATAATACCGATTCTGTCGCATCGCGCGACGATATTTATTATAACGGAACGGCAGTCCCTCGAACATTTATGCAAGGTTGTATTTTAAAAAATTACAAGGGAATGCGGCATTAAATCGCGGCGCGCGATACGCGGTGGCACACACACACGCGAACGATGAATCCGCGTTATTCGCCGGACAGTGAATTTACGACGATAGATGAGTCGATGTATACCTGCGCGGACGTTGCCGCGATATCGATTCCGTCGGCGTGCGTGTTTTCATCATGGACAGATTGAGAGAACGTAACTGACGAAGGATTTCCCCGAGGATTTCACGGACGTCCGTGTGATGTCTTGAATTCTGGCTCTCGTTTGAACGACGGGACTCACAAAATATACAGGACCATCTCTTTTCACTCTGCAAACGCGCGCAATTCCGAATTGACGCGTTATTATTGTAAATACAATATACTGAACGCTGAGTCGGAATAAATTTTAATAAGTCACTAAAAAGATTTTAATAACTTAATAACAAAATCACAGGTATTAAACAGGATTAAATACGTGAAATAAATCGCTCGTAAATAACGTCGCATTTTTGTTCGATAATAATCTCCGGGAAAATCGCGATTTAATATCCGATTACACGAAAGCGCGAAAAAGCGATAAATATACGAGACAAAGAGAAAGAGAGAGAACGTTCGACTGCTCTCGGAGATCGGGAAGTGACAGTGGCGCGGGCTTGAAATAATTAACGCGTTAAAATCTCCGAGTAGATGGGAGAAAAAACCGCATTCGCCTCTATCGTGCCGCGAAGGCGATTATCGGCTCCGGTTTTGCTCGTCCTCGTTAAGCAACACAAGCCGAGTTTAATACCTCCTTCTCGGGGCTAATGGTGACCGCCCCCGGCGCCATTTTCGCGCTGGAAAAGCGGAAGCGAGCTCGTTCCACCAGTCAGGCCTCGTCTTGTGGGAGCCACCGAGCTCGTTTCAAAACGTCCATACGTATTTACATCCCTCCGGCCTCGCTTGCAAAAGTAATACCGTTCTATCTCTATCTCGAAGTGAATGCGACGAGGGAGAGCACTAAAGAGGAACCGATGACCGGTTTCTCCTCTTGCGGTAAAAGGCGGTCATGTGATATGTTTTCTTGTAGATTAAAACCGCATCTCGCCCGCGCGCGCGCGCGCTTTTTTACGATTGTGTGTGTGTGTGTGTGTAGACTTCAATTTCTCTCCAATCTCTCGTTTGATACGAGGAAAGCGATTGTGTGCAAGTGAAATCAAGTACGTTCTCGAAAATTACACGATGTTACAATTTTTCTTCTACGTTACGACAATGCAAATTTTATTTATATTTTTTTATATTTTATTTTACATTAAAACAGTTCCACTCTCGGTCTTTCTATTTTTCTCTCTCTCGATTAAATAACAGCATCATCTCATCTCTTTCGACATGATCATCTTAAACATTTTTTGACTAGAAAAATACATTCAAGTACTGAAGATAGTCTTGAATTCCTGTTTAGCAAGTCTCTCTGTTTTACAACATAAACAAGTTTTCTTTTCCTTTCTTTTCCTACTTCCGATGCGTCTTGCACTGCCGCCACGGTTTGCACGCTACGCAGCCCGGCAAAAGTATATTTCATTACTGTCAGCAAATATTTATGTAACCTAGCGGAAATCCATTTGCATGAAAATGAAAAAAAAAAACCTGAAATGTGTCGGATAATGTTTCGCCCATAGAGGGACAAAGTTCTCGGGCCTTTTCCAAAGGCGAAAGAAAAAAAGATCGAGTATTCCCGTAATTCGGTTGCGGTTTTTTCTTTGTTTTTTTGAAAGACAGATGAACCGTGACAAACTCGCGCGTGCATTCCTAAATTTACATATCGAGAGACGTTTTCTAAAATTGTTATATAACGCAAAGAAAGCCTATATTACTTGCCGTTACTTATATTTATTTTCAAAACCGTTTTCATTGTGCAAAGTCAAAGTTACTTAATTATTCGTCGCTAATGAATTATCGCGTTCTCTTCCGGAAATCTTCCCAGAAACTTAGATTGCTCTCTCGCTCTCAATGTAATCGTTAATGCTCGCAAAATACGACTTAAGAGCTCTGTCAAGATTCAATATTCCAAGACAGTGGTATTCTTCCCGCGAAATATTACACGAGAGTTACGTGATGGAGATAAAAAAAAAAAAAAAAAAAAAAAAAAAAAAAAAAACCGATATTGATTGAACCGCTGCGGTTCAATCAGATTTTTTTCCGATACTTTTCACAGAGAAATGGTATCGATATAAATCTAATAGATCACATCGGCGTAACGTCCGAGCCTGATGAAAAACCATGTTTTAAAATGATTAAAAGTTTGATTAAAAAATATAGTTTTTTAGATACCAGATAAGGCGCTTTTTATTTTTATTTGCGCGGGCGTAACGTCAGTCGTACACACGTGCACACACCACAAGTAAATACAAAATATTCAATTTTATTATTGGTTTATTTTTGTGCCAATTTTTTTTATTGTCAGAATTATTTGAAAATCGTTTCTATTGAGTGCAATAAATATGTTCTCTCTTTATTTGAAAAATATACACACATACGTGTGGAAAATATACAATTAATATAGTTAAATATATTTTATTGTAACTCTTACGAGACGATATAAATGCGCGATTCGCATTTAGAACCCGAACAATATCGTCGACGTGAAACCATGAGCAAACAGCGAGCGAATCGATCCGGCCGAGGAGAACCAACCGTGAAGATAAAATTCGTTTGGCATCGTCGAACGGAGATGGGACGAAAACTGCGAAGCGGCTAATGGCGTGAAATTCGTTGGAAATCCACTTTTCTTCTGTCGACGCGGGCGAAAGCGACAAAGACTGTTGGCGTGTTGCCACGACGAACAGCCGAAGCGGAACTTGTTAAACATTAATTATCATCCCGGAGGCATTGCTTTATTCCTTCTCGAGTGAGTTTCCACTCATCGAGCTCGGTTTTATGTCAGAGTACGTGCAAGTGACGGGGGAATTTTCAGCACGCACTCGAAAGCACAGGCCGAATAATAACTCCGCTCGCCGTTAACCTCGCGCGGAAACTCTTGCAGATTTTTCGCCGAGCAAGCGCGCTCGGGCATTCCGCACATCTTCAAAAGTCCGAGACAAAAAACAAAAAACCAACCGCACGTTTTCAAACTTTCTGACCTTAATTTTAATGCCGGGACCTTTTGCCAACTTGCAATTAGCTTTTCAGTCAACTTCTTGCGAATGAAAAATTTTTGCAATTATTGATCACCTTCGGGAAAAAGTGCGGTCAGGTTGAATTACATTCAATTACACACAACGCAAGTTCCCTCTTCATCAACAATAGATTTAAATGTCGCACGTGAAATATTGTAAGTTCAATATTTGGCACAAATTGCATTACCACGATGTAACCGACCTCGCGTTCGGGCAGAGGTGAATTTTGCGATAATTTTGTATGCAGTTTCTCATGCAGGACTGGCTTAATTAACTCGATCGGAATACGAGCATAGTTAATTTCCGTTAATTTTATTTGTAAGAACTTTTCAATTCCCGTTCGCGTTCTCGAGTTTCGCGAAACGATGTTGAACCGACGTTGGAGAAAGAACTCGGGAGGATGCGGAGATAAAGCAGGAACAGCAAGAAAAGAAATTATTACGGGGAAACTTTCCACTCGATTATCCGCTGTCAAAGGCTCTCTAATTACGGGGAATAATTAGTCCTGAGCGCTCAGGATTTTCTTCATCGAGTACGCGATTAGGAAGCGATTATCGTCGTTTATAGACATCTTTAAAAGCCATCTCTTTTAAATTCGTCCACGGGGTCTTCGTGAGATATATAAATCCTATCAGAAGTTAACAGTAGATTGTAAAATCGAAGCAATTATATGGAAAGAATGGACTTGTCACAACGAAAAACTATCCAAAAAAATTTATATTTATCTAACAATATATAGGATGGTAGTTAAATTCTCTAAAATATTTTAAGAGATAATTTCTCACACTAATTAAGGACAAAAAAACTTCATATAATTACATGGTCGAAACGGTTTAGTTTCAAAATACAGGATATAAAAGAGAAAGAGAGAAAATATTTAATACTATATTTGACACGATTTATTTAACAGCTACGTTAATGCGTAAGGCGCAAGATGAATTAAAATGTGATATTTTATTTGTTTTTCATTATTAATTAATTATCAGCGAATGGACGGACGGCGTTGCAGCTTTTAAGAAGTTTTAATTAGGCGTTATTGCAAAATAATCACTTGGAAGCTGTGCAATCTGTTCCGCTGATGAAAACGCGCTCATTAGCATAAATACGCACGCAAATGCGATGTCCTCTCTCGCAAGTGTTTCCATCCGCGGCAATTTACCAGAGAAAATACATTGCAAATATGATAATTATTTTCAATATAAACAACGAGCGCGTACGCGCGCACGACGACAAAGTTTTCATGAAAATATAAAATCTCTTTACAATCTCATAAAGTTAATTTCAATCGTGCGACGTGAGTTCACCTCGGCTTTATTTTGCCGTGGCTCTTTGCGGCAAATTATTCACTATAATCCGACTTAGCCGTTGTTCATTAAATATTTGTTAATATTGATTGACATGAAGCGTACATATTTTAATTACCGTTTCACTCGTTTGACACAGAAGTAATTTAGGAAGAAGTATTTGCGACATTTAAATTTTAATTGGTCTTATTTCCTTCTCTCGCTCTCTCTCTTTTTCTCTTTCTTCACTTATATTATAAATATACTGAAACAATTGCGCAACTTTTCGAAACTATTAAAGATTGTGCGCGCGCGCGCGTTTAAACGTCACGTATTCTGTTGGTCGAGCAAACAGTCTTTTAAGATCCAACGCGGAGATATTAACGTGCTCTTAAAAGGATCTTACCAACGCGCTTTAGTAGCTACGCCTTAACTACAAAATCATGAGTGATATCGTCGGAAAACGGTTAGTGATTCCCTTTGTGTACAGGGATAGAAATATGATATTTCGTAAGGAGGAGAACGTCCCTCCTTTCGACCTTTCATCCAACTTCGAAATTCCGCGGAGTTGCGTAATGGCGAAGTTCAACGAAACGTGCGCGCACCCGGAATCAACATAGTTACGGAAATAGTTACAGACATCCTTTAAATTTCAACAGAGAGCAGCGCGGCGTCTCTTATTTACACTCGTATTTACCAGCATAATCGTACCCTGGCTTTAATTGCCTCTGGAATTTCTGTTTGTCTTAACAATGAGAATCTGTCGTGCACGCGGATGTTTGCTTCATAGTTTACGCCTGTCCTGTTCATCAAAGCTTAATATGTCAAAGTGGATTTTAAAACGCCGCGACAGCTGATCGTATCCGCGTCGATTACACATACAGCCAAAAGTGTTATCCTATGAAAATTCGATTAACTGAAATATTGGCATAAAAAAGGAATAAGACCATAGGGTTTATAGAAGAAAGTGTTTTTATTGTTTTTCCAATATTTGGTGGGTTCTCCTCTTCTGCTCCACAAACGCGAATCGCCACAAAAATCTTGCGACTGTTGTAACGTATCTTTTAGAACGCTAATGTAGCACGTGCTATTCATTCGATCTTCACAAACAAACATTTCGTCCATGTCACCCACCAAATGCAACACCAGATCATCACACTATTTTTTTCATGCTTCATAATAGGCATTCTGGGTGGTATTCTTCATCAACTCTTCGTCGTACGTATGACACACCAGCGATGCCAAAGATCTGAAAAAAAAACAAATTGATATTCATTATTTAAAAAGATGCCTGACAATAAAATGTAGATCAACCGCTGTTAGTAATAGTTCTCTGAGTAAACTAAACATCAACTTATACAAATCTCATAGTCAGATTCATTAGACCGAACTCCTTTTTCAATCTTTCGGAGTGAATTGTTGGTGCCAACGAGTCTAATCCAAACAAAACTTATAAAACGTTAATTATTCAGCTAAGCTGCCCGAGTTTTAACAAACTTACTCTGACGTTATTGCATTTTTTTTTCCCACACCGTCTGTTTATTATCGTATTTGAAAAGCACCCGCCGGAATATTTTCCATTGCAAATGCATGCTAAAAGATTCAAGAAGCTTTTGACAAAGTGCGAATCACGCGAATTTAATTCCCTACATAATCCATAAATGTATTTGTAATGTACCGTGAAATTGCCTTTTTAACGGAATAATTCAATTCTCGTGATTGTGCACGGCGACAATTTCGTCCGATAATTCGGCCAATCGCTGGAAATTGTATCGTGCAAAATTAGGAGCGTTTATAAACGTTGTATCTATTTTAATTTTAATGACAGTAATTTTTACGTCAAATAATTTTGCTCTTTTTGGCGTGTCATTCGCTCCATATCTTAGGTCATTTTACTACTCTTCGCGCGCGCAGATTCCTTTCAGTTTCTCTCTGCTCTCGACACACCCTCTCTTTCGGTCCCTCTCGTGTTCTCCTCAGAGTCGCGTCTTCATCTCGCGGAGAACCTTGCGGTTCATTTCCATATCACCGCGGAGCGACGTAATGGATTGCGTCTTTAATGAAACTGCGTTCCGCGACCTTTATCGATGGCCGGAACGTTAACGTGAAGTTACGACACGAGAAGGATTGGCCGCCGCGTCGTAATTTCTAATACCTTGTAAATAATGTTAAAATGCAACGTTGCACACATCGGCAGCGTCGTAATTAATTCGTGTCACGCTAACGCGCTTAATTAAAGTAAACATCGGGTATGATTAACATACGACTGATGCGATTTATCGACACGGGATTATCGAACAAATCGAAACTGACAATAACAAACGACAATAATTGACGCGAATCTTCTCCGGATATTATCTTTCTCAACGAGTGCATGTTTGCTTTCGTGCTACTAAGTCCACACAATAAGTTCCGACGCATTATTATTGCAGCAACGCAATATAAAGATTTTTACGCCGCAGCGATCACACAGAATTTGCATTTTAATGCATTTTGCAATTTTTTTTCAGGCGATTCTTTTTTGTTCTGTTTTTCTTTTTTTTTACTGCAGCATCCTGCAACGTTAACGAAGCTAAGATACAAGCCACGCGGCCCGCGGCTATTGCAATAAACTAATGACTTAGCGATCGCTTCCTGAATATCATTATGAATATTCAAGTACAGACGGAAAAAGAAGCGCCAAGAGTCAGAAAAACAAATGCGTTTATCGCACATTAAACATTTCTAAGATCATTTTTATTGAAATTATTCACAATTATCAAATTAAGTTAAATTTATTGAAGTGTGTTGAGAATAATTTTTGAAGGACTTATTCTTCCTCTTATTTAAATTTTTATTACTCTTTTTTGCGAGATATATAAGCATTTGTATGCTCGCAGTACTTTGTTGTGAAAAAGAGAGAAAGAGAAAGAGAAAGATGTGGTCGCGACTGGAAAAAAACACCTATGTATATCGCGACCGTCATGTTGCGGTACGCGGTGGTTAAAAGTTTCAGGCAGATTTCGCCGGTTTGCACGGAGAACCGGATTTCGTTCTATCGCATTGCATCCGCGCGAGTTCCACAAAATCGAGAATTTATTCGTCGCGATGGAATTTTCGAGGACGACGAGTTTTGCAGATCATCCCGGCGGCGGCGGCGGCGGCGGCGGCGACAAAACTTTCATTCGTTGTCGTTACTGCTGTGCACCGGCACATTTTTTCGCGAACCGCAAGAGAAGGGGCAAAATGAGAAAATTCCATGGATATCTCCGATATGTTTCAAAATTACATGCGATACAACGTAAGTCCGCCGGCCTATTTCATCTGGACACGGAAAAAAATTGCGCGTATCGTTCTCCGCGCGATATTATTTCACTGCGATGTATCTCGCATTACGATTTCGCGAACTGTTTTTTTTTCCGAAGAAATCAATCAAAGTTATGCGCCATAAAAACGGCTTTAATCGCGCTTTTATTTGCGAATAAAGCAGAGTTTTTTTAAATTATTGCCAGCAGAGGTCAATAAATGCAAGGTTTTTTAGATCGACAGTAATTATTGACATTTTTTTTTGTTTTTTTTTTTTTTTTATATCAATTAGTTTTTCCTGCATATATATGTAGAAAAACAAATTCTCGAAATTTCTAAAGCTAAAACGTTTATAACAAGAGATTTGTTTCGTTTTTTTTCTTAATCATATGCATATACAGAGATATCGATTTCTGTAGATTAAATCTTAATTGGATTTACGCGTCCTGCGTCGCACTGCGTAAATAATACACACGAAAACAGCGTATTTGATGTTCATTAATATTGCACGTAATATGTATTTTGATAGTAATATTACCAAACGCTATGTAACGCGTTTATTAGCTTAATATCGTCAATTATCTATGTCTGATAACAGAATTACATTTTGAATTAAATGCAGTTCATTCTCTCGTGTGTAATAGGTATTTTCTAAAAAAATTTCTAACTGCTGATTATCAAAAGAGATAAAATTCTAAAAAATATTATAAACGTTTTCCGCGATTTTCCGAGCTACTCGTAAATGATGGAAAATATCGTCGTGGCTCGACTGAGAATATGTAATAACGCGCCTTCAATCGTATCAAACATCCGAGTATACCGAGTATAGAGAGAGAGCTTGCGTGTATAACTCCGCTCTCGTTACAACACCGCACAATACACTTGCACGGATCGTATTGCAACGTGAGGATCGCTCGTCCGAACGAAAATGGCTAGCCAGCCTGCGCGTCGCGGCAATGTAATTGACAGCCGCGATTGCGCCCGGACTGCGCCCTTTGATCCGCTCTGTAATTCGAAGAACGTGGCGTCGATGGCGCGACGCGGTTATTACAAGAATAGCAGACGCCGTTAATTAAAGCCGTGTGACTTCGGAGCGATCGAATTGTTTTACACGCGGACATTCTGCACTGAGCGATTTACGCGAACGACGTGCCGGGTCTCTCCCTTTGTGCGTCACGCACTGTTTTCGCACAGAGCTATATTTGTTATAATATTTGATGACTGCGGTTGTATACTTTTAACAATGAATATGTTATTTTACATATTGTAACAAATTTTGATGAAAAAACACGCGAATTTCGAAACACAATGCGGTAAATATTCAGCGCGATGCGACTGTTGTAACTCATCTCGGTCGGCTCGCATCGCGTAACAGAAACAAGGAAGAGAGAGAGAGAGAAATGGGAAAACAGCACGAATAATACCTGAGATGTTGATCTCACGCATTGAAACGGGACTGACGGCTGGACTTTCCCGGCGCGATCGTAACTCGCGCTGTTATTTTCGGCCGCCGCCAAACGACCGCAATTTTCAACGCCGCACCTGCAGCGGGGGGATACTTACGCCGGCGAGCAAGTACAACTATCCGGGCATTCCTCATGTTTCGTAATGGTTCAAAAGACCTCGCGGCAGACCTCGTCAATTATACCGCGCCCGAATTGCTATTTCCGTACAAACGACCGTGGAAAATATAACGCGCGTGCAATGCGCACGGAGCGGGTATTTGTCGCGCATTGAACGGTCCGGTATTGCTCGATACGTTGTGACGGACACTCGGCAATTTGTGTGATCGTCAGAAATTTGTTACGCGACACAGGATTCGATTTTTCCGTGTAACATATGCATGTACTGTTACACGACGCGAGGAGTTACGGCGAACGTTATTTAGCGCGTTAGCGGAATTAATGAGACACGATGCGCGAATCGCAGATACGTGATTGCACGTTAATCCGAATTATACGTTCTCTTTTTCCCTCGTTTTCATCCGAAAACCGCGCGAGGCGATTTCAGTCTGTTCTCGTTAAGCTACATGCAAATGTAGCGACCGAAGTCCGAGGGATTTGGGGGTTGATCGATCTGAAGAAAAAGAGGGGCGTGAACCCTGCGGGCTCTCTCTCTCTCTCTTTCTTCAGTGAGGATTGACAAAAAGTAACGTTAGCGCTAATTACAAGGATGGCACGCGGTAAAAAAAAGAAAAACTGCAAATTTCACTTCCCTTTTTTCGAGGAAGCGAAATTTCGCTCGCACACACTTTCGAGAATGTGTTGCGCGTTGTCCATTGTGAAAACGTAATGACCGAGATTGACAATCTGCTACTAATTGAACGATCATGTTAATGTATTATTATAGAAATAATAGAGACACGAGGAGCTTAAATTAAATACGAGCACATCGTTATTGATGCAACACTTTTCGAGCTAACGTTCGCCGCGTTTGAATTTTCGATTATATTAATCACATGCTTCATAAAGCCCCAATAAATCGTAATACTCAGCAGTGTAATTATTAAAAGCCTTTCAGATATTTTGTTAACATAGAAAATCAAATATTAATTATAGAATTCAAGCGGGATGACAAATCCCCCACGCGTCATCTCTTTGTACGATTTCCATTTCCGCATTAACTTGCCACGCGCGCCCACGTGTGTGTTTTCTGATTCATTCTGCACATCGCGCGTAACTTCGTCGAGCTTTCTCATTATTTTTCGAGTATTTTTGAAACGCCGCGATATTGCTCGCTCATCCCTTTATTCGACATTCAGCGCCGGATCGCAGCGCGTGTCCGTGTAGTTGAAAAAGATGACAATAGATATTGAACGAGTAAATGTAAAAATCTCTTTCCCTCTCTCTCTCCCTCTTGTCTGTGCCGTGCGGGAATTCCGACGTTAAACACAATCACGAATTTCATTCGTGGCTTCTTTCTATGTGCCGCTTCCATTTGCTAAATATCTTCCTTGTATTTTCCGGCCCGGCCGGAATCTCCACGCTCTCCTCTTCGTCCCCCGGGGAACGGACGCGGTTCCTGCAAATGCAACGGGAGCCTCTCGAGCGGCGAACAGCCGAAAGCGACGCCTCCCTGCCTCGCGGCTCTCCCCGACTGTAGTTACTTTTCCTACACATCGTTTGCATACTATTTGTGTAAGCAGCAATGCATATGCATGCGGCGCGTCCAGAGAGAGAGGTAGTCGTTGCAATTGGGTTATTCGCCATGGCCGGGGATAGAGCGGTTATAATGGAGAGAGAGCGCGCGCGCGGTAATATTCCGTAATTAGTGTTGGCAAGCATCGCGTCTACTGGATGCTCACTTCGTCCGATTATATATCGATGTCGTGGTGGCGATACGCCACGCGCGACTGATAACACGGTAATATTCTCCTTATAATCTTTCGAATCCGGGAAATTGGGAAAATTAAGGAAAACATCAAGGCGGTTCTTTACAGCGAAGCGAGACTCGGTCCCGACACGACAAGTCACTTTTAATTCCTTTCATTTAAAAGTGTGACTTATGTATTATAATTAAAAATAAAACTATTCTGACTGTGTGTTAGGAAAAGCGTTAATTATTTAAGCAAGCTCTTTGAATGTTGCTGCAGTACGCGAAATCTCTTTTTGTGAAGTGGTTTAGTTGTCACTTTAGTGTGTTACGAGTGTGTTACGAGCATTTCTTCGACTAAGTACTTATTTTTTGACTTGATGATTTAACTATATTTATTTAGAATTTTTCTAATTTAATTAATATTTATTTTTTGACTTAAATAGTTGCTTCATTATGCTGATGTTGACGGTTTAATTAATATTCTTTATTTTAGTAAGATTTATTTACAATATTTATGTCTGCAACAGTTCTGTATTTTTTAATAATTTTTATTATTGTATGCCGGTAATTTTCTTTTTTTTAATTAATTAATTTAATTACTAAAGAAGATGCTAATGAATATGGATCGAAACGTTTGATCTATATGTAATTCAATAAAATTGAAAAACACACGAACTTCTAGTACATTGGCTCGCATTTTATCTTGAATTTTAAATTAAACGAGCTTATATTTATTTAATAAAAATATTCTTGTATTTAATGAATATAAGAAAAATCGATACACACACACACATTCTCTCTTTTTCAACTCTTTAAATGTGTAAAATAAAAGCTACGTAAGAAGCTTCGTGCATTTCGACAAAACCGCGTTGGCCTCTTCCTTTTTCTTAAAGATAATAACGATCACGTTATGATAATGCATGTTCGCAAAAAAGCGCTCGAAATTGAGCGTCTTTGAGCGTCCGTAATTTGCCACCGTTCGATGAAGCGCTCGTTGAGTCTCAGTTTCCAGTCCTATCGACGCGTGAGACGACAACGGAACATCGGAAGCTCGGAGGTCGTGTTATCGAGCCGATACCTAAAGGCAGCGTCGAATCAGCTTTACGATATCCTACCTATGTACTCCTATGTCAATCGATGGAGATTCCCGGTATGGATAGATACTATTCGTGTACGCGCGTCGTCGAGCCTTCACGTGCGCGCATCTCCTCCGGGGAAAACCCGGAGATTCAGCAACGTGTTCCGCGACGTCGTCGTCTTGCGACATCCGAAAGGCCGCTGCTTTATTCGGTCGCTTGAAATATTTGTCCCGACGATTCTCAATTGGTCTCCGCATCTCACGTCTCTCGAGACGTAAATTATATTCCATTTCGCGCAGTTCAAAGCGCAATCAAATTTATGCCGGCAAATAAGAGACAGACAACTTCAATATTAATCAGTTCATTTCCTTCCGCAATGCGCTCTCTGAAAAACGATATGCACGCGACGATTTTTGATTGCATGCGAAACACATCTTTTCGCCTCGAGTTTTTTAATTACACGAACAACATCTTCGGTTTCGCCGCACAGTAGTAAAAGAATTTCAATGAACTGCTACCGGCTGGTGTGTGTAAACATGGCGAAACATGACAGAGCTCGGGTTGCCGGCTCTTTGGCGTCACGAAGATTAAACGAGTTTCATGATAAAAGGCGAGACACGTACAGCGGAAGACGCAACGATCTGTCTCAATAAAACCCGCGACGTATCATCGGTTCAACGAGTTAGAAGTAATTTCGAAGAAAACGAATGAGCGCCATAACGAGAGAACGCGTAGAGTTTTCTCTCATTTCTCCCGCTTTACTCGTTTCGGAAAATCCACCGCGAATATGTCAGTATTTCTGGGGGGAAAAGCGATTTCCTTCCGGTAGACTGGGCAAATTGGAAAAGGTTGAGTCGAGTCGCACTATTCGGCGTAGATGAAGAAAATGCGACCAGCGCAAAATTTTGCGGCAAATATTTTATCTATATGTAAAAATATAGCGGAAATACTTTTGTTTTTTTTTTTCTAACGTAAAGTTCAACCACGATCTTGTCAATATTCTTTTTTGCAATTTTCTGTCACGATAATATATTCTTTCTTTCTGTCGAAAGTTCGCGCGAAAAGAGATGAAAAGTAAGAAGACGTGAACTTCACTTGTCTGATAACTCGGCCCGGAGCGCGCGCGCGCGCGAGCTTCTTAAACCTTCAATGAATTGAGCACTCGCGGGATTATCGTGCTTTCACGTCTCCCGTCGTCAACTATCCGGAGGAAGAGTAGGGTCTAATTTGAGACAAAGTCCTGAATTCGAATGCGAATCTGTGTTGAATGTAACCGACGGAGACATTTTGCGGAGACGTTTTCAACGACGCGACCTGCTCTCTTACAGTCGCATTAAAACTCCGCTTTCAAAAGTTTACAAGTTATTTAAGATGATGCTCCTCTTTCTTTCTTTCTTTCTCTCCTCTCTCTTTCCCTCGTGAAATCATTATTCTCTCGATATCGCTACGGACGGGGGGGCGCTGCCATTGTCGTCAAGCGCAGTTTCATCAGTTACCGTTATCATACTTCACGTAATTCAGAAGCCGGAGTCTTCTTCAGGCGCGAGAAGAAGTCGAGTTATTCGTCCCGTCGAACAGTTTCAGTTTTATGCACGTTTATATTCCCGGAGGAATAAGGCGCGCGCGCTCTTTAAACGTTACACAGAAATTCAATGGATATTCAAAAGAGAAAAGGAGAGAGAAATACGTAAAAGTTTATTTTTAACCATAAATTCTAACAAACTTCAAAGAGAGCTCTTAAAACGCGCACATCGCGTGTAAAATAAGAACAAAAATTAAAAAGTAATTTAATGGTTTAAGTACAAGTTTTGTATTCATTCAAGGAATTTTATTACGTTATACCTATTGCGTAGAATAGAATATCAGATTGTATGTGCAAGTAGAGAAGAGCCGGGTTAGTGTACTGTACGACTCCACACTATAAAAATACGTCGATACTCGAGTTCTCTCTTAAAGACGATATCAAAGATCTCCGTCTAGAATATCTTTGACGTAGGACAGAAAGAATACAAGGAAATACGTACGAAACGATTTCCACGACGACGTTACATCTTCAACGCAGCGGGGATCAAAGCGAAACGCTATAATGACTTTCAAGTATCTTCTTTAGATTCCGAACCGCATCTTTGAACGAGTGGTAAAACCAAAAAGAAAATTGCGTCAAAGAGAAATTCCCGGCGAGACAAATAAAATCTATTTCATGTCAAAGTTAAAAATTTCACGACCTGTGCGCGACCGAAACTTTTTCAATCGATTATACACACATACACACACATCGATTCATTGTTGTCGCTTCTCGCTTTTTTATTGTCGAGTGCTGATGAAAGTCGAGCAAAATGAAAAGTTTTTTTGCATGTATATTAAATAAGTTAATGCAATATTCTTGAGTGCCAACGTCTCTTGTCTCTTTTTTCATCAGTCTCTTTTTCCTAGCATCTTTTTGTTTTACTCAATTTATTATAAAGCGAAAAAAAGTAAACGCTACTATTTATATTATAAAAAAAAGTAACCTGTAATTTATATTATATTTTTCTCACGTATATTTATTGAACGTGGTAACGTCATTTATCTCGGAGTTTCATTCAAAGTTTCACATGTGAAGGAAATTCCGTCGGAATGAGATATATGTTTAATTAAAGAAAATTCGAGCGCAACTAAAATTTGAATTTCGTCAAGCTTAATGAGAGCGCGTTCCGTTTCCGGGGATATTAGTTAAAGCGGCAGCTGGACTAAGAATCCATTGCAGCCAGGCGCGTTTTGCGACGCGGGGTTGCTCAATAATTTACAATTCGCGTTTATGTCCGACTTGTTTGACGGCTTATCGTGCTTTTTTTGCTCCGGGAACAGCGGCGAAGTTTATTAAATTCCACGAGCGGAAAATAAAATGCCGAATCTTGCATAAATGTATAAGCTTACATCATGCTGCTCTATTAACTTTCTGATTATCAGGGAATTTTCTGGTAAAAAGTTTCCCTCGATTTCCATATATTTATATAACGCCCGTAATCCTCTTTCGCATAGGAAATAAGTTTTACATCGCGGAATTATGATATAGATATCATATTTATGCACGGACATATGCACACACAAGAAAGCAAGTGTATATACAAAGTGATCTTTTATAGAACTAGAGTGAAATCTTTTTTCTCTTTTACACAAACTATACACAGGACGTAAATTCATTTTTTGACTGACTCAATTAATTACTTAATTAATTTTTTCGATTCTTTACAAAAAAAATAGATTTGCTAGAATAAGAAGAAATTAGCCGCGATATCCTGTTGTTTTTCCGTGTTTAAGGGAATTGTCAATTCGATCTTACACGGGGCGGAGAGTATTTGATTACTTAAGAGTTACGGTGGACATTGCGGTTCAATTCCTGTCAAACACGACATATCAGTTTATCGAAAGCACTCAGATTTGGACGCTCTCGCTATCAGTACTCCAGTGTCAATTTGCGCGCGATGGCCTTAAGTTCGCGATGCATCGCGTTCCGAACGACATAAATCCGGTCAATTTCCTGACCGCCTTCCCTCACCGACGGTGTCAGCATAATCCACTCGTGCAGGTCCGATAGTGTCAGCTCCGCGCGCGGACATTTTGAAAGCACCACGCCGCGACGCGGACCAGCGAAAGCCATCGAATGATGTACGGTGAACGTACAGCCAAGAACGTCAATCTACTGTGAATGATATGTTGGGAATGAGGGTCGATATTCGCGCTAACTCGCGGATCGGTACACAAGCGGTATGAATAGTGCGTAACATCCGACCTGCGAATCGAATTGCACAGAAACATTGCACTCGAGATTTCGCGCGCGCACGATTATTTTATTAATACGTTCGCGGATGCGCTAATAAAAAGATAAATTAGCAGTGTGTTAATCCTTCGTGGACAGACTCCAAAAACATCTACTGTCAGTTGAACAGATTGGGTCGATTGGATCTGCGAGATCCATGCGACTTTAAAATCGAATATCTGCGCGAAAAATCAATATTTTCTCAATTGTTTGTTTTGTTTTTTTGAATTAAAAGTTTGAACAATTCTAGTCAATAAAAAAATTGAAAAAATCTCTCTAGTATTTACGAAAATATAAACGTTTAAAAAGAACTAATGTTTGACTAGACACACCGGTTTGAAATTTGTGAGTGGGTATGGGAAACCCAATCTGTCCACGAAAGATTAATTATATACACACGAACATGAGCGGTACAAGAAGGTGAATGTATCGATCGCGAACTTTTTCAAGCGTGCAGAAGCTAGCGCAGCTTTCTCGTAAACATGTTAATGTGCCGACAGGTCGGGCACGTAAATATGCGTCGCGAGGAAGCGGAGTCATGTAATAAGTATAACGACGGTCGCGGAGGTGAATAAGAAGCGAACGAAAAAAAATGCGGCGCACGTATGGGCACACACAAAGAGAGGGAGAGGGAGAGAGAGAAAGGGACGGAGGAGAAAAAAAAAGATTGGCCCGACGCGCGAACGGGAATGAGCGCGCACGCGATGAAATATGTGCGTTCGAGCGCAGCAACGTGCGACGCAACCGCAACTTTGGTGCACCGCATTTTCCACCGTTCGAGTTTTGTGCGTGCGCATTCGAGGATATTTACGAGCTGCGGCTTGTGCGGCGTATCGATTGCGCGCTCCCGCTCGATGCGGATATGTATTGGAGTCGCGCTCGCAATACAGACGCGCATTTGTTTTCTATTCGCATGATTCTACCACTCTCGAGAGAAGAGAGCGAGAAAGAAAGACAGAAAGAGAGAAAAATCCGTCTGTGCAAGCACACGGTAAATAATAGAAACACTGAAATTGATTCAACTAAGGGACACTAAAAAAACACTATGTGTTTCTCTCATTATTAAGTTTCACATTATATTATTCTGTTGTTTGCGAAACATGTACGAAATACTACGCACGACTCGTTCTATTTTAAATATCGACTCTTGGATAATACACTTAACCCTTCGTGGGCAGACACGGGTCTCCCTAACTCAAAAATGTATATTCTGATGCTTTTCCATCAAATGTTTGAGAAAAGTTCGCTGTATCGGCGAAAGAGAAGCCCGTTCTAAAAGAAGAAATAATTTATTTGAATGTTGTGTGACATAGGCGGGGGTGAAGTGCTAAAGTATGTACTAAGCAAGCACTAACTACACAGGGGTTCGCACAAGAGAAACTAATGTTGATAAAAGAGGAGAAGGGGGTGATACGGTACTCTTTTATTGTGGAGCAACGAAAGAAAGATTTAACAAGCCGGAGTATAATATTTAATGCGCTCCCTCTAGCGCTTTTAAATTATCCGATATTCATCGCGCCCGGGCAGATGGGCGGATTTTAATTAACATCGATGGCCGCATCGAGATTAGTATCGCGAGGATACGGTGGAGAAGGGGAGGAGAAGAATCGTTGGCCGCCGCACAAACTCTCGAATTATCTGGGAGCATCCACCGCGATCTGTAACAAAGAGAAACGGCGAAAAAGATAGGGAGTGCGACAAAGAATAGTTCCCGGCTCGCCTCCGAGATAGAGGATGCTGGCAATTATGGAGACTGCTTCGTCTGTGGGGAATGTCTTAGCGTTTTCTTCGGTAATTGCGTCGTATCATCCCCGTCGGAAAAAGACAGGAGACAACAACACACCGAATAGCCGCGGAGGGACGGAACGAGAGAGCTCGAGGGAGAAAAGACGGGAAAAAGCAAGAGAGACGGATCTGAGAAAAATGTAAAAAAAAAAAAGAGGAAAAGATAGCGGGGACACAAAAGGCAGGGGATGATGGGGAGAGGATCGGCGGTTGCAAATCGTCAGCCATCTGTTTGGAGAGGGATGGTTTTCGACGTTGACGTTTCGTCAACGCGAATTCCAAGGACGTAAAGATCAGAACGGATTTATCTCCTCCGTCTTGTCTCATCTGTGTTGATCGTTCGTGGGAATTATGAAAGCTCGCGTCGCGCGTGTTGTGCACGCTTCGCTCTCTTATTATGTCATGAACATCTGGCGTCGTTTGTGCGTTTTCTTAAAATCTAAGTAAACGGCTAATAACGCGCGCGGGAAATCGCACATCCATGTGCAGCAGCGAATCATCTGCGCCCGAATGACTTTTGCTCCGATACATCAAATGCCGTAAAATGCGCCGAGACTTCTGTTACAAATCACACGAAGCTAATCTCTCCGACAAAACTTTGCTCTTTATTACATCATTTTTTATAGATTAATATTGTATTTAAGCAAAACCTGGTTGAATTAAACGTACGTGAGTGAATAATTTCCGCGTATGAAATATAAGTCGGGAGAAATACATATGAAAATTTTAAACGGTTGAAATTTTTACGTGGGATAACGTTATATAATACAAGATAGACTTTTCATGAATATTCCCTAACACGCGCAAGCTGCGGTAACAAAAAAAAACAAAAAAAAAAAAAAAATACCTTGAGTTTACCCGAATGAAAATTTATTATATTTCAACATCGGAAAAAAACCGCCACGAATACAAAAGGTGAGATTTTGTAATGTTTTATCCTCCGCGGTATATTGAAAACGTCTGTGCGATATGCAAACCCGCTTGCAGCGACGATTGTTGTTTGTCTCGCAATTTTCGCGTGAAAGAAACAGTGAAAATAAATCGCGTTTCTGTTAAATAAAATAAAAATATTTACGCAAAATGTTTTATTGCACGCGCCTGATAACAAATGCCTCGACAAAATATCAAGATATTTCGCACACGAGCTTGTGTGTTTCCGGCCGTTGTGGAGATATCGACTGTATTAAAGGAATAAATCTGAGTTTTCTGGTGTCCTACGTGTTGCTTGCCCCCGTAAATGCCTTTCTTATCCCAGGTGGTGCGTCATGCATTCAAATGAGCTGCAAACAGGATATCGAGAGTATCACGAGCAGGATGGAAAACCAGGGAGGCTGGAAAAGAGAATGGGGAAGGGAAAAACTCGCGCCGGTGGTGGGCGAAATAAAAACAAATGCGAGGGATACGACGAGCGTGACAGAAAGAAGAACGGCACGACGCAAGAACGTTACTAAGGGTTGTAAAAGTGAAGAGGACGGCGATAAAAGATACGAAGGATCGGGTCGCATAATAAAAGCAGGACAGTAGGAATGAAGATGGACAAAATAAAATCGCGGAAAGGAAAATTAAGGATCGGCGAACGAGGTTTGAAAAAAAAAAAAAAAAAGAACAAGATGGTCGCGCAACCCCTCCGAGAAATTGAGAAAAACAAGTAATGTGCGCGCGAATCCGATGATGAAACGCGCGAGGTGCGAATGGGAGAAAGAAGAAGAGGGGAAGGGGAGGAAAAAAAATTGGAATGACAAGTGCGCTCGGGAAAGTGCGGTTGCGTAATGCAGAGAGAGAGAGAGAGAGCAGTGGACAAAGAATAAAAATGAAACGAGAATAAACGACTGGCTAAATAAGGGGAAAATATTACTATGCTGGTGGGTAGAAGGGTAATAGATAAAGGTGGACGCGACGAATAAAAGGGGTAGGAAATTGTACTAACCGGAAAATATACCAGAAAACGCAAACGTGTCGTGAGAGAAAGAAGCGAGTTCGCGTAAGAAAAACTCTGATATATGTAAGGGATATCTCGCGGCGAATTTGCTACGCGCATATTCCGGCAGATGTTCTTCTTCAACGGAGAATTTGACAAGAATGTATAAAATTTTTAGTTTATCAAACGCAAGTTGCTATGTTGCGGCGCGGTATGCATTCAAAGAAAAATTTATGATCGATAAAAAGACATAAGATATTTGTTTGAAAACAAAGTATTATAAGTAGTCTTTCTGTTTCAAAGCAGTTTTTACAAAAAGCTGTAGTTGCATCACGTTCATTAAGAATTTACAATTTTACCATGGCTTTTATCAGTGAGCAATCGAATTTGAACGTTAATATTCGCACTAACAACGTTAATGTTCGCTCCACCATCTTCCATTATCATGTTATTAATTATCACGATATAGGTCATTAACGCGCTCGATCAGAACGTATAAACCGTAGCATTACGAACGTAGGGAAGAGGAGAGAAAGAGACAGAGCACACACAGACCTTAGTGTTTCATTGTTGTTCATTTATGTAATTGCGTCAATAAATACTGACGATTTAATTTCGCTCGGAAATGATAGCGGCACGTGAAAACTTCGTTCGGTAACGCGGAATTATCGTTTCCCATCCATTTCGCCGGCCGTATCGAAAGAGACGGGGGAATAATCTGAAAACCACGGAAAGGGGAAGAGGAAAGAGGTAGCGCGTGACGCGACGTCGGTATTAAAACACAAGTAGAGCCGAGATAAGGGTTGATAAAGTTCCGGCGAGAATGTAATTGCGCCTAAGTCCGGGCTGCTGGCCGGCGGGCGGCGCCGCGGGCCCGCTTTAACCCTCCCCGCCTCCGATGTCTTCTGATGTAATTTTGTTTGCGAATCCCAGAGGCGAACGCGGATGAGAACAAATTAGGTTAGGGGTAGCTCTGTGGCCTGTGGCATTTCGCTCGTAATTCTTTCCTTGCCGCGTCATGGCGTAAATTAGTCTCCCGTGTTCTTTCGTCGTCTTTATCCTTCAGTGGAGCTCTCTTGTTTTTTTTCTCTTTCTTTTTTTTTTGCTTCGTTCTTGAAGCGTAATTGCGCGCGCTTGTCGCAATCCGTACTTAATACCGTTCGTTGTCATCTGTTTATTTAAACTGTCTTGTTTATTAAGAAAAAGTAAATTGTCTCTTCCACCGCGTTGACAATTCCCAGGAATAGCGAGAATTATTTATCTCTCGAATCTCGCCGCGCGCGATCGCTACATATGCGCGATTCCGCTGATAAAGTGGGCAATCTTTTAGCCACAATCGAATTGAATTTAATCGCGAGGATTTGCCGTATCGTTGCACCCGCCATTCGTTTCCCCCTTTCATTCCCGTTTCCTTTTGTTGTTCTCTCTCTACTCCGGCTCTCTCATTGTTGTGCGTTGCTCCTTTAATTCGAACAGTTTTCGAACCAATTTGCCCGGTGTAAACTCGTCTCTCTACTGCAACGAACGCGGCGAACCGATCAAAGTTCGCCGCTTGTAGTTTTACGAGATCACACTCCTTCATTATTGTTCGCGCAGCTGTCTTCCCCTTCATCATCAGATTTCCAGCAATCTCCGGTCAACCAGATTACTTTTTTTTCTATCTTATTTAAGATCCCCTACTCTCCGTATTTCTTTTACGCGATAACTCTCGGCTACTCGTTTTATTATAAAATATTATAAAATATATATTACAAAATGTTCGCAATGGATTTTCTTCCATAGAGAGCTAAACATCGTCACTTATAATACTTCGAATAATAATAAAGTCTTGTTAAACTGCCATGGAAAAAACGCGCCGACGATAATATGAACGCGATTTTTCAGATACAAAATTTATTATTCGTTTTCTCATCCCATTCCTTTGTTCCTTTGAATCGAATTTTTTGCGGCCAACAATTGAGCATCGAGCGAATCGCGAACGCAGTTGCATGTACTCTCGATAATAATGACATCGCGTTCGTTAAGTAATAATTAACTAGTTCGCATTCGCACTTATTATGAGCGGCGCCGTAACGAGTAACGGCATTGTTTGGCTGCCGGTGCAACAACCGGTGTTTAAAACCGGGTAACAGAACTAACTCATAAATCCGAGCCGTTGCCCCGTAAATACCGATTCTGTGATCCGCAGCCTTTTATTCCTTATTTACATTTACCTTGCGTCGACGCGGATAACGTGAATAGATGCCGATACAATGTAAAGCTGAAAGATGCATGAGGCTATTTTGCAACCTTATCCGACTGACATTTGCGACTAGAAACATATTTCTATCGCTTTTAACATATTTTTATCTCTGATTCTTCTTACAAGAAAAAACTGTCACAAAAATTATTATATAATATTACAAACTCGAATCGCGCAGCGTTCAATTAAAAAATTATTACCAGCAGATACTTTAAGGTGTAATAGATATGATATAAGGTATGAGATACGTATGAGAATTTAATATATTATTTGAATTATATCCTGCTTTTGGTTCAAATTTATACGTTCAATTTGGTAAACGATAAATATCGTTTTACGTAATTACTATTAATTTATAATTTTTTATTTCTGACGTGTAATGATACAAAACAGACAATTGCAGAGCAATGTTGCGAAATTGTCGGCAAACTGAACAACTTTGCGCAGCACTGCTCGGAATTTGCATCTGTTTTGTCGATCTTCTTTTTTACAGCTCAACTGCCCCGGTTTTTGCGGCTTATTATTTCCCTGTAAGCGCCGTCTGCGCAGTTACCTAAAAAGCGAAGTACAAGTAGCGGTCTAAAAAGCGTTTACTCCTATCTTCTTTCCCCGGGTCATCTCTGGAACTAGAAAATCCGTAGGGATTTCGCGGCAACCGCATATCTTTTGCTTACGATTATGTTTGCTACTCAAAAAAATTAAAAAAAAAACCGCTATTCCATCCGCTATTCCGAATTTCTTTTCGCTGCTACAGTACATGTGGAAAACAGGTGTGCGCCAAACGTTGTTTACATACCAACCTCTTTTTTATTTGTGCACACTACTTTTCGCGATAATCTCTATATAAGCTGTGTAATTCATTTTCGCAATTTTCAACCTCTCTCGGATATAATGTTGCACCTTCAAGAATTAAGAGTGTCTAAAAAATGTTAACACAACCGAAGTGTGAAGATAGATTAAATTAATGTGAACAAAAAAATCATTTTGCAGAGTTCGCAATATTGAGCTATTAATTAATTGAGTCACAATGAGCGTGTGGAAAGTGATGATCTAGACTCTGTGAGCGTGTTTGAGTTGTGACAATCAGCTGATCGCAAAAAGCTGTGCCACATGCCGCTCGCTTTGCCTCTCCCTAGGACATTGCGTGAGATAATCCAGTTTTGTTTTACAACTGAAAATTTATACCTACAGAGTTTGCATCATCACTTCCCACGCGCTCATTGGCTTACATTAACAACTCATTAAATATTGCGAAGTTTGCAAAATGATAAGTGACTTTTTTGTCAAAATTTTTCACACACTCTGTACATCAATTCTAACTTAGAAAAATCCGAATAAATCAGTACAACATCTTCGATTTTTAATTGCAAATCCGAGTAACAATTCGTAGAATCGACGTCAACAATGACACGTCAATTAATTTTGTGCCGAAATTAGGGCACGTTGTGCTATCTGTTGCGAACCGCGGCCCTCGTTAACGCAAACTCGTGGCTTCGTTATTATCACATATCCGGGAAACCCGCGCCGGGCACGACTGACTTAATTATCCTTTTCCCTGCGAATAAGAGAACGCCCGGCTGTCGAGGGAGCCGACGACGGTGTACGCGCGTTATCGTACCACGGCCAGAGTAACGCCGCCGACCGTATTTAGCACGACACGAATTCCCCGTGGAGTGACTACGGACAGAACTATTAAAGACAACGTTCAATCCCGACGTCCGTATTATCCCGGACCCTTCTCTTCTTCCTTGTCGGAAGATTCGATTCGCCGCGCGGAAAAGGAAATATGGAGAGAACCGAGGCTTTGCCTCGACTCCCTCGACGCACAGCCGTTATTACATCCGCAGTCGATGCACTTTCTCGTGTATCCCTAGGAATTTTTAATTCCCGACCGATATTGCGCGAGGATTTGAAACGATATTTGCGTTTGAGAGAGAGATATCAGCTTTCGACGAGATGAAAGTGAAACGCGATATACTAACACCTCGTGAATTAGTTACCGTGTTCGCCACACTCGGCGTTTTTACATATACCGCGATGCGATCGTATGTCTACGATCTCGTTACAACGTAGTTCTCTTGCAACATCTCAAACATGTCTGCAAATTGCGCGACAATTGTGCGAATTTTCAACTCGCTCGGCAGAATTATTTGTCTTGCGCAAAGCTCGCGTGTGAATTTCGGAGAAAAGTAACTTCGTTTGTTCGCGTCGGTATCTCCGCCGCACACATAGACGTATGTAACTTACGGAATTTATTTTCCGGAGCAGAGGCACGCGTGGGACACGTGCAGCTTCTCACGCGTCACAAAGAATGTCATTATTGGAGACGGGATGATTAGTTCAATTCATTTTTTTGTTTTTTTTATTTCTATTTTTTTTTTATTTTATAGTGAAAGAAAGTACCTCTCACCGCACATTTATTTCCGATGTTCCATTTCCCATTTCGTTCATTTCGGCCCCTTTCGGCCGCGCACGAATTTCTATTCACCGCGCGATGCTTTTAACTTTGATGAATCGTGCTCGAATTCAACTATGAATCATTACTCGAATGCGCGCAACTGTCGCGCACGCGAAAAAAGCTTAGAGGAACAAAACATGGCGGAAAAAATTGGAAATTTTTATTTCTGATAGCGCAAAGAACGATCACATTATTTTTTCCTTTCCTTTCTAAGAAGATTTTTAAAGATCACCGAAGAATATCCTGGTTGTAATTATTTACTCCGAGGTAATTACGTAGGTATCGAGATTTGTTGGATATACATCAGAACGTACATCGACGTACCTTCGCAAATTGTTGGCGACCACGATACGTCGACGCTGGCACAGACTGCCATCGTCCAGCGGCGCGCGCTGTCATTAACCGCCCGGACTGACGCGTACATCGCGCACACGGATTTGTGTGTTTACCACGCGCACAATTTCAACACCATCAACCCGGCTGACAGATAAGGCAATTAATGGAACAACGAAGTTTGCGAAAATCGCATTGTGCCGCGAGATGATGAAATCTCGAGGAGAACTACGACGATTGCGCCTTCGCGAGCAATCTCGTGTAAATCCCGCACAGAAGTTTCCAATATATTTCTAAGTAGTTATCGAGTAAATTATCATTCAAATGTACCGAAATTCTCTCTCCTCTCTTTCTCTCTATCTTTTTCTCTTCTCCCTCTTGACAATAACGATCGGAAATGCCAAGTTTTATTCGAAAAAAAACCCACACAAGAGTTTGTCTTCAAAAATTTTCTACGAAAGAGAACATCGCGCTGTTCCAAACGGAGATTGAAAACATGTTGTAAGCTGAGAGATAGTGTGTTTAGTTTTTATTGAAAGATTCTTCATTTCGCGTGCCTCTTTGCGCGAATAGCACGGCAGTCAAAGTTTACAGCTGGTCTTCGTTTTTACGACGCTTGGTCCAAAGTTTCAGAAGCATCGTTCTTTATTTCATTTCCCGGTTTTCCGCAAGTTTGTTTTGTTCACAAAAGCCGCGTGATAAGAGAAAGTATATTTTTCATCATCAATTGTGAAATATATAACGTGAAACTTCGGGTCAAAGGACGGGACACGTCTAACTATCTGATTGAAAAGTAATTCACAAAGTCACGAAATAATTCAAGTTATTTAAAAACAAGAGACAGATATGTATTGTATGTAGAGAAAGAGTAGAGAAAATAGAGATGTCCGCGCCTCTTTGCTACTAGTGTCATTGGGTGGCGAAATTCGTGACACATCATGTCTCTTCGACTGTCGAGCAATAGCGGGACGTGCGAGGAGACGCGGGCCGTGGTGGCTTTCTATTCTTTCTCTTTCGTTTCTTTTCCCATTCCTTTTTCTTACATGTGGCGCGTGTGGAATTTTATATGTAACTTGGCGGTACGTCCGATCCAACCGACGTCGCGACTGTCGCCAGGAAAAGAATGGTCGTCTGCCTCGTATTACGTCGACCGCCACTACTGGCGTTACTTTCAGCCCGGGCCGAAAGGAATGGTCGCCTGTCTCGTATTACGACGGCCTTTGTAACCATCAGTTACAACCATCAGCGCTTAATCTAAAGCCACAAAGGACTAATATTCCGTTTAAATATATTGTTGCATTTAACTGTATCTCACTTTACGCGCCGGACTTCGAATATCCTATTGTTTGACTGTTTATATCCGGACGTAGACCATGGTTCTAGCTCGGGAGATTTTGTCGGGACATACAGCGACGCTTCACGTTTAAAATATATATCCGACAATTTTTCATGTCGCGTCGATGTATCCGTTCGAGCGTGAGTGTATCGAACGTCTTCGCCATTCAAACGCACACGTGCCCGCACGTCTTATATGCGCCGCACATCTGCATAATGCATACGCATGGAAACTAGGCTCCGACCGACCGACACCATTACACACAGCGTCTCCGTGTGTAGAGAGTAGCGCTACGTGTGTAGATCGCAGCGGGGTGAAAGAGAGAGAGAGAGGGACGTTTTTATTCCGTCGTTCCATTATTCCCTTGCATGGAAAATCCTCCCGGTGGAGTTTCCGCCCGCCGTTCCGTCGTGGAACACACACGTTCCCCGTTTTGCAATGACTTATGTATAGCGGCGGAACTTTTTATCACCGATCACGTGACACACTCCTCTCAACTTGCCATGAATATTTTGCGTGCCGTATCGCGCGCGCGGCACGGAGCAAAGTTTGACGAAATTTACACGATAAATCATCTCTCCAAGTAGATTGACACGTATACTACGTGATATTTGATTCCGCGAGGATTAATCCATCGCGAAACTTTTAATTTCAAAGAGACACTCGTCTAAATTTTTCAGAAAAGTTGTTTTAGAAAATAGTTTTATTTTGTGTGTGTTGCGCGTCGCATCTGACTTTGTGACATCGCGATGAGCGAGACGAGAGAGAATATCTCTCTCACGGATTCGATGTCTTATATTCGAGGGAAAACACGTGCTGGTTTCGCACAGGACGCCCTTCGTAGATCACTCCGTAGTTCAATCCTATTTCAGACAACGCTTTTTTTATCCCGCTCGTTCGGAGAGAATCGAACGATCTAGACGAAAAGGTAGTACGAAACGGGAATGCTCCTGCAGTATTTGCTTTATCTGCGAGCGTATATCTCCTCCGGAGCGATAGTCAGCCGTTCGCTACGCGCCGAAAGGGAAATAGACGTCGTTACTCTTGCCCTGCAGCCTCGCCCTGTCTTCGTGCCGACGTGCACGGTAATCGACATTTCCGAATTGCACGCCACAGTCAGAGAAATATACATGTACTTACAGTTTTCTCTCGTCGTTTACAAGCTCCCCGTTCCGACTTCCCGGAAGAAAATCGAACGACGAGAAATATCTCGACGATGAGTTTATAAATAAAATACGCAGGGCATTAAAGTTTCAGCGAGGAAATGCATAAATCCGTCTTCCCTCGTCGTAGATTTTTTCTATTTACGATGCTTTTATATAAATTCGATCCTGTTTATTGGCAAAATAAACGACTTAGAGAGAGCGATGCAGTCGCGAAAAAAACTCGAATCTACTTCGTACTGTATGTAGAAAAATATTATTTAAATACTATATGCATAAAAGAGTTGGAAAAAATTTATTATTATTTATATTTTGTTATATTTATGTAAAATTTTATGCCGTTATATCTCATGCGAGTCATCTTGTAATTAAAAATCGATAACTCAATAAATAACGAGAGTTCGAATAACTAGATAATGTTTGTTGCGCTCTCTCAGAGATAACGTGTGAAGCGGACGAATAATTTAACCGGGTCATTTGTTTTTCTTATTGTTCATTAAAGGAACATCAAACTCTCCGTAAGAAAACCTCAAAAAGCAACTTCGCCGTCGCTACAACTGTCTGCACTTCTCTTTTTCGCGACACAACAGCTCACGAATGGGCGAAACACCGTCGTCCGCTTGTCCACAAATAACAGAAACGGCATTCGGGAGAGACTATCGGGAAAGAAAAGGACCGCGAAAGAAAGAGCGTAATGGTCTTCTCACGCTCCCCCGTTTTCAGCGGCAATCCACCCTAAGGAGCAGAAGAAATTCGCCCATTATCCCTCCGACTCCGAAGATATCCACGTCGAAAATGGCGTGTAACGCCGTTTCCCCAAGAGTCGCTGTAAAATTTTATCTCCGCGATAAGATTTTACAGTCCGAGTTATAAACTTTTTTTGCGCGATCTCAAGAAAGAAACGAACACCGCGCAATTTCTTCCCATTAATTATGTCAGTTTTCGAAGTCTTCGACGCGCTGTTTTTTGATGCGCGGAGAAACGATTTTATTTCGCGAATGTGAACTACTACATACGCTACAAAAACCCCGATTTAAATGTTCTACATGTGCTTTCAAAGACGTCAATAGTTTTCGCGAAGAGCGTAACAACGGAAATCGTGAGATAACGTTGCGTCGGCGCGCAACGCAAATAATAGATTCTTTTATACGCCGACAACAAAGCCGGGCCGACGCAATATCGATGCACGTCTGTCTCTCTATCGGCATTAAAGGAACGTTGTACAAAAGAGCAACAAGGCCGTGCGGCTGACAGGACGAAGGGAACTGGGTTTTGAGGGGTGGTAAGGATGAGTCGAAAAGAGGAAGGGAGAGGGATACAAACGATAACGCGAGATTTATACAGTCCTGTACGGTCGAAGAACTTGCAAATGCCACTCGCAACTTTTCCTTTCCCCCCTCTCCCGGCTCTTTCTCCGAATCGCGTTGCAGTTGCTGTAACGCAGTTGCGGGCGGGCGTAAGCCTCAGCGAAAGGAAACTTCGCGAATTGCATCGCGCACTTTTGTGCGCGCCGCGAAGTTTATCCCGGAGCAAAGATGCATCGATGCTCGCCGCGCGAGAAACTTCGACCTTATCGCGCGCCGCGCAAAGTTGTCGCCGGAAGGCCAAAGGAAATCACGAAAACCGCGCGGTCCAACAAAAGTCGGCGAGCGAATAACGGATAGATAACGGACGGAGAACTCTGTCTTTGATTTTTTTTTTTTTTTTATCGGATTCTCGAAGTGAAAAGCAAGCGCAACGCGCTCGCATTTTTCGCTCGCGTGTTTAGTTCTTCAATATTGGAACGTGAATTCCCCGCGTTTGCCCGATTGGACGATCGTGCCCTCTTTTCTCGTCCGACAATCTGACGTGATGACTCTTCGCAGCCGAAATGCGGTGCGCGCTGTCCGAAATCACGCATAAAAACTTGGCGAACGAGTTGCACAACGAGAGTTGTTTTCGTTCTGTCAAAAAATAAAAAAACTAAAATAAAAACTAAAACAAAAAAAAACATTGTCTGTTTCTCCTCGCACACAGCACACGCGTTCACGAGCTTCCGTTATTTATTTCTCTTATTTTTTTTTTTTATGGAGCACACCGTTCTCGCGCGAACCGAAATTTCGCAGACCCGCGTTTCCTGCGCGGTTGTTTTTCGGAAGCTGTTTAATCGATGCGCCACTTGCGCGAGCAACGTGACAATGTCGCGTGATTATTTCTGTCTGTATCTTCGACAAGGGCGCGTGTCACTTTTTCAAAACGTCCGACAATCTGGCGTAGATCCAACTTAATTCAATCCCGCGAGTTTGCACAATGAATTGCGGCAATTATGCGTGTGCGTGCGACAGAAATATATATCTCGGTGTTAATGTAATCTCGTAATCGCGTGTACTAGCATCACAGAGTGCCACAGCGTTTTATAATAATAAAACACTGTAATAATTAAATTCTGTTAATTATCATCATTAAGTAGTGTTATTAAATGTTGAGTACCTACTTTAAAATGTATAGTAAATTTTAGTGATCGAACATTTCCCGGGATTTACGGATGAGCGTGTAATTTCGAACGTTCGATTACGAGAGACACTTTAATGAAATATTATAAGATACACAATGTGCAATAATAATTACACGGTAAAAAAAATTCAACTTAGAAAATTTAGAGCCAACGGTGTAAAAAAATGTTCCAAGAGGTTCACTAAAATTAAAGTTTTCGATTTTACTGTTTACAGGTTTATCGCAAAAACGTTTCAATAAGTTTCTCGTGAATTTGTTAGATCGAAAACTATAAGTGTTGTGTTATTATCAAAAATAGATTGCGCCGACTTCAAGCGTGTCAGCAAAATGCTCTGAAGCATTCTGGAGCTTACGAGTCAATCGGCGAATTCCCGGAAAAGCACTCCTACAATATGCGCATCCTATCCGCTTAAATTATCCATGCGCATTCGACTGCATCCGTGTGCGCGAAATCGCAACGATCAATGGCGTTATTGCAAATTCGCCGGATGCCAAGCCGTCTACGAAATCCCACAAAATCGGAGTCGTGCCCTCCCCCAACTTCGGGCGCAAATTGCCTCGAAGACATTCGACACACGCAGACAATCTTGCCCACTGTACACTCGCAGTTTCGTGTTGTCGTTTAAAATAATTTCGCGATATGCTCTTCAAAAGAAAACAACACTAGAAAAGTGTGTTGTGCAAAATAGTAATATTAAAAATATATACTCTATACATACATATATTGCACACACCCACATTAATTAAAATCATATTAAACATATAATATTTTAATACGATATTGATCTATAAATATTGTTTTTAATAGAGCGCGAAGTCTCGTGTGGTGTGTCTTTGTAATGTGAGAATTCATTGCAGCACGCGTCAAGTGGCGCAACGAAAATCGAGGCGAACGTGTAGCGTCGAGGCAGACTCGTCGTTTATTCCGGTCGCTTCGTTCGTCGAGAACTCGACGTCCTCTCGAAAGGAACCGAATCAGGCGGTACGTGCATCGTGTGGCGGCGCGAGTAAAAGCGAGAAAAGCCTCGGGGAAAAAGGCTCCGCGTGCCTCACCTGACTCACGTGTGTGTCTTCTCTTCTCCGCTGACTTGGCGATATTCTACAAGTGCCGGGCAAATTTTCCGCGCTTTTTATGTCTCGTTGATTCTCCCGATCTTCTAGTATATCGTTGAAGTTTTGTCTTTCACGAGAGTGACAGACGTTTAACAGTTTAGACAATTCTATCAAAATTTGTCCATTTTTTGCAGAAATAAATAGTCTTTTTTAAAACAGTAACCGTTAATTTGGAGATGTATATGCAAAAAAACGTAAATTTATAGTCAAATTATTAAAATTAAATTTTAAATAAACTTTAATGTAAAAAGATTGAAATAATGATTTTAAATTTTTAACGCAGAGACGCTTGAAATATAAATGTTGAAAGGTGGATTTTATATCTGTGATTCGCATCTTTCATTCGCTCTCCATCCGCGCGCAAATTTCTCACGGAGTGCAATCCGCAAAAGCATCGCAGAGAGAACGACCTCACCTGCACCCACGCTGTCGACGCGACGATATCCTATACCTAAGGGTAAGTGCTGGCAAAGTCAGCCCCAGACTCGTCCCCTTTCCCTTCCACTTATCGAATTCTCGTCTGTCGAACGGTCTCGTCCTTCTTCTCACCTTTCCCCATCGAAGATCGTCTTTTCTATCCCTTTTTCGTCTTCCTCAAGGAGGCGGTAATTGGCGGAAACCCCGACGATCCACTCTTCGAGAACTACTTTGGCGTATCGTCCGACCTCTTCCTCCTCTTCCTGCTCTGTCCGCAAGCGGTGGATGGAGGGTGGAACGGGGAACGAGCCAGAAATGGAGGAGCGCGGGTAGAAAAAAAAAATCAATTTTCAGGCGCGCAGCTTCTTTATTGGCAGCGATCGCTGCAGGCGTGCGGCTTGGAAGCCGAATAACGACGTGCGAGGGAAATTTTTCGAAAATACATTCGCGCTTTCGATCGAACGTGAGGCGCTTACTCCGCCAAGTCGGCGGATTAATGGGAATTTCGATTTCGATATTGCGGCCGCGAGGCGGATGTTTAATTGAAAATAGTTGCCTTTGACTTTCGCGCTTCTGACAATATCGACGGGTTTTCGTTTTATCCGCGCAAGGCGTGCGAGCGATAGCGAGCGCTCGCTCGTTTGAATGTAAATTTCGCGCTCATATTCGCGCGCGCTGCGTGCCGTTAATCCGTTAATCACCTTTGTGTCTCCTATCTCTTTCTTTCTTTCTCACTTCGTTAACGAAAATTGTTGCGATTCGATCTATCTCTATTTTCGCTTAAAACAAAGTTAACTCGCTCTGCGTTTTATCCCGCCAAGTTGTCAGTTTTATTTCGTAATCTTAAGTTCCTCGGCGCGCGTTATGTTAAATTGTCCGAATTTTTGTGAATCAGAGAATTCGAGAACTTTCCGAGAAAGGAATATCAATTATTTGATATTCATATATCGATTAAATCAAAATTGAAAATACGCGTTTGATGGAAGTAAACTTTACTAGTAATTGTGTTAGTTTTCTCCGTCTATTGTCAATATACGCCGTTTATACTTTGCCGTTTACACTTTGCGGAACGACTCTCAATATTCCCTTACGCATCCCCGCGCACATATCGCGCTAAATATGATCACGTCGTTGGCCTTTACACGCTCGCTCGTAAAAGGCGCTCGAGAAGATGCAAATGCTTTGCGCGCGAGTTATAAAAGCGGGCGGCGGCGATGTAGACGGAAAATTAAACTTTCGTTGAGAGAAGCGTAGTGTGAGGGCAAAAGAGAGAGAGAGAGAGGAATGGAGAGAGAGAGAGAGAGAGGAAAAATGGAAATCGACAGACCCCATTACGATGAAGCGAACCGCGTGTGCGCATCTCCGGGGGGAACGACGGGTCGGCAGTAAAGAGATTCGCGGATGTTGATTGGATGGAATCCATAGCGAGTGCAGGGTGCCGGACATCTTTTTTAATCATGCGGATCGCGGAAAGAGAAGGGGGAGAGGCGGCAGCGCGCTTTTCTTCGCGCGGATAGAAATCCGCTCCGTGCCGCGCGCAAACACGTCGTCCTTTGAGTCCCACGAACCCGGTTACTGAAGTCTCGTTTCTGCGGATTCACCTTTTTGCCGATTCTCGCGAGGGTCATTCTTTTTTTTCTCTCTTTCTCTCTCTCTCTTTCTCTCTTTCTCTCGCGTCCGTCGGGTTTGAAAATCCAATAGCGCGGCTTCTATGAAAATAGCGCAGCAGGGTCGACGACCCTCCCTCGCGGAGGTCTTCCTCGTAGTGAAAAATCTTGATTACAAAAAATCACGCGGAACATATAATCCCGACTTTTAATTAAAACGTTTAATAATTTAATTAATTTGCAATGAAGTGAATTCGTAAAGCGTACGTGATCCAATGTGACTCCGCACCGCGGAGTGTACAGTGAACGAGCCGCGTTTCTGTGCGCATGTAACGACGACAGTTTGCAGTTCTCAGAGCTTCGGAATACGAGTGTTATCGAGCGCGCACGACCGGATCGTTTCATGCAACAAACCGGTCTCTCGCGGTTTGTATACGCGACATCTGTCATCAATCCCGGTCTCGCAGCCGGCGCGCGACGTTTCCGCCGATGTATAGCCTTAATATCGGCATGTCGATGCGACTGCAATTCCTGCGAACGCGGCAATTTCGAGGTCGACCGGTTCCATTCGACCGTGTTAACTAATGCGCGGAGAGAGAGAGAGAGATAGAAAGCGTTGCAACTGCACGCGGGGGGTTGTCGCGCGCTTGATTCATGCAACGCTAAGCAGTCAAACGAACCTTGTTGCACGTTGTTTGATCAACTTGACGCCTCGTTGTACGTAATCCGAACGATCCGCGTCGTTAGCGAGGCACGCGCACGCTTGAAAACAAACGCAACGCGCACTCGCAATTGTTATCACGCGCCCTTTGTTACTTTGTCTCTCTTTTTATTCGTTTTTATAGCTACAATTGGAGAATACACACTGCACATTGGCACTGCACATTGGCAGAATAATTCTAACGGTAATGTTTGAATTTTCCTCCGAATCCTGTTATCACTCGCGCTTGCAAACAATCTCTTGCGACAAATAGCAAAACTAATGGATACGTACGCGGGAAAAAAAAGCTTTGCTATTATGTAGGTCAGCAAGAAAAATTTGCTGACTCTACTCAAGTTTTTGTTTCATCGACAAAACTTTGTGTGGGCAAGACAAACAATTCAATTCAGGCTTAGCAAATTTTTCTTGTCGGTCATATAGTAACTAATCCTTTTGCTAATCTAGCAATCTATTTTTTCTATGTGTATTGAATGATGTGACATATACAACAAGTTTCTCACGAACTTATTCTATTGTTAAGTTTCTTTGAATTATGCAAAAATTGTTATGCAAAAATTGTATTCTGTATTTTTGCTTCTTGACGCGTTTATATTCAAAAATGCTATTGCTGCGCAATCATGAAAACGCAGTAATCATAAATTCGCATTATTCAATCGCGCTTTAAATCGACGTTGATGTACTTCGAGCGATATTCACGTCGCTTTAATAAATAGCTGCCGCCATAAATCGCCAGTTACGCGTCTAGTAAGCCGGACCAGATCGTCGGGTCGTCGTGATACAAATAGCGAAAAAGGGAGGAATACTCTCGGTGACGTCATTGACGTGATGATCATAAAGATTTTTACGAGCACATCACCTCCCCCCCTTTTCATTTACGAGCGGTCGAAAGGGTCGCGAAAGATTTGCGGTCGCACGTTTGCGCCGCTGCGCTTTTATCTTTTCTATCCTTCCCTCCTTTCGCATTTTATCGAGAATCCCTACGTGATATTGCTAGGCTTCGCCGCGAATTTGAAACACAATTGTCGTAAAGTAGAAGATGCACTCGAGGATGTTTTACGACCCGAACGAATTTCGGAAAACTCTGCGAAATTTTTTTCAAAATCGTTCGCTGGGAGAACAACATGGGAGACAACAATGGAGAAAAATTTTTACTACCTCGAACAAAACAGGAAATTCAATTTCCGTTCCTAATAAATATTCTACTCTTTGTCTACTTGAAAATTTAAATAACAATATGTGAAAAATCCGAGAATTCCCGATTTTTTCCAAAGTCAATTGGATCTGACGCACATTTTCGTAAAATTTTTACGCGTGTAATAATTCTCATAAAAATTTCGCAAACAAGCGTGTGAAAGAACTTTTCTGTGTATATTATATAACCGAAAGTAAAGAAAGATGAGAGCGAAAAATTGATTGATTCACTTTATATGAGTGAAACAATAATAATTCGCGAGACCGCACGATATTTCTAAGCAAGCCGAACGTAACAACAATAGCGCAATCACGCACGACATGGAATCGGAAAAATAGATAACGCCGAATGGAACTTCCACGGTTAAGAAGTTAATCGAATTCGCGACAGGCCGGAATTTCGACGAAGAAACAAACAATCCCGACGCGATTGCTCTCGCGAGAAAACGAATTGCTGTTGCGGCAGAAGGTCGCTAAACTAAAAAGGAAGATACACGCGAAGGTAAGAGGAACAAAATGAACGCATTTTAAAATCCGTGATGTGAGAAAAAGCGCAGCGAGATGGAAGACGTCGAAGAGAGAGGGAAAAAACGTAAGAAAAAAAAAATAAAAAAAAAAAAATTAAAGAGCGAGGTTTCCGCTGTCAAGTGGAATGCATTCGTTCCCGGATCTATAATATCAGTTTCTCATTACCGGATTACGGGGGAAAGCGCGTTATATCGAACGAACAATCGAACTCTGAGATCTCTCGCAGTTTTTCACAGACGATCGACACATTGGCGACCGAGCAGATATATTTGCGCGTGATTCGTTCCTCGCACTTATTTAAAATGCCGGCTCGGAACAATCAAATCGCGTTATCGAAAGCGATAAATTAGCGTCACACAGGCAAATGAGCGGTCGCACGTATTTCGTATTAATCATATTAATCACCGCGCGGAAAATGTAACATTCTTCGGGGGGAGGGTAAAGGGTTAAATAGAATCAGCGAAAGGGGGAGAGAGACGACGAACAGCCGCGGCTGAACACATATTCCAAATTGTCGGCGACTCTGTTTTGACGATAAATATATATCACGAGCAGACTGCGCTTCCCATCCCCCGCGTTGCGAATAAATCACGTGTATGGTAAACAAGTGCCTGCTCGGCTGTCTGGCTATGCCAAAGTTGTTTCACTGTCGCGCAACGCGCGCATCGGGGAAAGCTTCTCCCGATTTGCTATAGAAATCCTGCAATTTTTACCTCGCGAATCAAAGATACAGACGAGAGATACTCACAGCAGCGAGACCGATCGAAAAGTGTAACAGATTTTATTTTTTCAACAAATATATCGTTCGTCTCGAACTCGCTAAGTTTCACGGGCGTATGGGTTTTACCGATATTCTCGGTGCGCGCGACGAGAGTGGCTGTTGTTTTTCGTGTTTCACGTAAATCGAATACGCTTTGCGGAAATATAGGATATTGTAAGCGCTGCCGCATTTTAATATTGAAGCTTTACATTTGCTGTCTATGTTTATTATGTATAAATCAGAACGACGGCTGTTAGTGTAAACGTTTCGCTTTATATAAATAAAATTGTTTTTCTCTCTCTCTCTCTCTCTCTCTCTCTCTCTCGTCCTTTTTGCAAATTTGCAAACGAAAACAATTATTTATACAAACAGAAATATTATTTATACAAATGCACCTTGGAAAATAATGAATATTATTTGTGCATTCATGCGCGAGTAGTGCCGTTCAAAAAACATTATTTTTGTAACATTTTTAACGCGTTGACCCGACAAATTTCATATGTGCCATAAGTATAAAATAAAATTTTCATATACACCGTGTGCGTGTGTATGAGTGTGCCATTTACTTTATACGCGATATATACTGTTGAAACAAATGATTAATTTTTTAACACAATGCATTTCGAGCTTTTACATTATCGTTTGTCATTCAGAATTTTTTGTAGAATTTTTGGTAAGCAGTTGAACATCAAACCACAGTCAATGTGTCGTAAAGTGACACAGTCAGGTGACGGTGAGAGATTTAAATCTGTATTATACTTAAGAGTTTGTCGACAACTATTTACTTTGGTTGACAGCGGTCACTTTCGGCGAGTTTGCGCCATTCGTCCGGCTGGCCATACCGTCGGTTAATTCTACGCGACTATATCGTTTTCCAGTCGGAGAAAAGAGATCGTCGTAATTATCGTTTTACGATGGTCGTGAGATTTCTAACCGTAGCCACCACGTAGTCTTTATACGACACTCCTGACGGTAAGAGAGTGAGAAGAAGAGAAAACTAAAATCGGAGACGACGGACTCGACCTTTGTCAACCGTCTGAAATCGGATGTTGAATTTTCCGCGGAGATAAGCGAGTTCGCAGTCCCCTTCCGTCTGTGTCCCTTGCGAAAAGAGAAGAAAGCGACTTCTTTCTGCACTCTAATAATTATTTGCTGGGCGTTCCGTGTCACCGATAAAATAAAATCGATAGGCACTCGCTGAAATAAGAGCGGCGAATCATTTCTCTCTGAAAGTTAAAGGACGGTGTGCTTCGTACGTAATTTTTTTTATACGTAATTGATTTCGCGCAGCATTTTTTTTACGGGTGTCAATTACGATCTAAAGTTTTAAGAGCTTCGCGCTTCGTGTAAAATGCATATTATTTTAATAACAAACTAAAATAAAACAAAATTGATCGGAAATGTCAGGAACGCCGACCGCGCTGAACAATTTATTTTCATTAAACGATTTGCGGTTATTTCTGTGTCGCCTTCCGCTTTATTTTCTCACAGCTTACTTCGCTGCTGCGCCGGATGTTATACGGTCGCCTTGTCGTTAATGGTTTTAAAGTCTTTATAGGATTAGAAGCGTCTTCGTGCCGGCTTACTCTACGGAAGATTAACTGGCCGACGACTTTCTCATTTACCTTCCGCCGTCCTAGATCTCATTTCGTCAAGCAGGAAGTTCCCAAATTGCATCTATTACGCTATTACCCAGTTAAGTCACGTGATTGGAGCAAGTTGTTCGAAACGAAGCAGCCATCCTCTCTCGGTCATAGAGCGTAAATTGCACAGTTTCCGTGTGAGTGTGTGTATGTATGTTGAATGATATTTAAGCGCTGCCGATAGAATATACGCGCGCGCGCGAAAGTAGAAGCGATATAAAAATTGTAACATGTAATTGAAAGAATCTCAAAAAGCTCGATGATTTGAATAAAAAAAAAATTAAAACGAGCTTTTGCAATTAGTGATAAAAATACCAGGTATTAAAATATCATTAAAAATAAATAATATTTATATCATATAAACGTGTGAAAATACCAAAGGTCAATATACGAGCCTATATCCCAAATGTACGTGCAAATATATTTTTTAAACGTTTAAATTAATACGCGTAATAAAATTTCAATTTAATTCAATTTGAAAATTCATCTATACGCTTGGTTTGCATCTCATATAGATGAAATTCCCAATTTACACCTCTGTGAAATTTAAAAAATTCATCGCGAAAGAGAAAATTTAACATTTAACTTGTTGTGGACTAACTGCTGATAAGCACGCGATTACCGTGTCTGTTTTATTCTTCAATTTCACTCGACAGCGAACGAAAACGGATAATCTAATGCTGCTAATCAATTAGACGTCATTACGGGTCGTTGGGATCATCAAGATTCCATATACATTATGCCGCGACCGCGAACGATATTTGCTTAGCGCGCCCGAGCACCGTTTCATATTAATTTTGACAGAAAATTAGTCGAACGAGTTTGCGGCGAGCGCGAGAGCCACGTCGAAAGCGCGCAAAAGCTTAAAAGCCGAACGCGATTTCGCGCACACAACTAGAGGCGTATAAACGCTCGATTTACTAATATAACGGTACTCGAGAGGTCAGCGGACCACTATCTCTCTGTCTCTCGGCTGAAAACTTTTAATGGTTTCGGTCACATGTTCTCGTGGCAATTGTTCTGTGAGAGGTTCGCCTTGTTTTTCACTGTTTTTTTTTTTGTTTTTTGGTCGTTTGAAATCGAACGTGCCGTAAAAATCCTCGGCGAAATTGATTAAAAAATCTTTGTCACAATTTAGACACGTGCTTGTTATTCAACGCCTCTCAATAGCTTTACATTGTATCGTTAATTAAAATAATTTCTTCTCAACTAAAACTCTATTTTGTTTTAATTAAACGCACAGTTTCAAATTAAACAATTAATTTAATTCTCCCGCATCAAGCTTTTGACTTCGCCTCGTTTCTTGCGCGCGAGTGTGTTAATTGTGTAAAGGTTGGATAAAACAATTTGTTGTTTGCATTTATATTTTTCCCCGAAACCCGAGCGACAGAATTTATATTGCTCGATCAGCGCGAGCCAAATTTATCTTTCAAACGACGTTGTTCCGCAGACAAAAGCAATTGTCTTCCTGATTTAAAGGCCGCCGCCACTGTCGCCGCGTACGCATATATATAAGTATACAGCGACAAGTTGTTTGCGCTCGCAAATCTCTTAGTTTGCCGCCTTGTATGTTCAGCCAACTCTCCGCGTTGTTTTCGATATAGCGCTCGGGAATACTTTCGTTAAAAGTATTTTAACTAGCACCAGGAGATAAAATGTGCAGCTGTAAATATCACACTCGCAGTTTCTCGTAATAATCAGGAGGTGTCTACGTCTACGTAGAAAAATCTGAAGAACTCGGAATTCTCGGCAAACGTTTGTTGTCTTTTTTTGAGTGGGAAAATGTTGGAGAAAAATTCTCCGAGAAAATTTATTTTCAATAAATACTGAGCGGGAACGTATAAAACAACGTTTGCCGACTAAAAGCAATTAATCACTGAATTTTTAAGTTCAAGTAAATAATTTATCGGGCACAACGACGTTTTCCCTCGTTAAATTTTCCAAGCGGAAAGACTCGGCGGGTCGCGCCGCCGTTCAACGCTCGCGAAAAGTTTTCCTCGCGTAAGATGGATGTCCGAGCAGGTGCTGCGTTTCCGAAGAAAATTTTATTTCCTTGGAACTCGCTCGAGCGCGAATGATCGAGCCTCGCATATAATGTCCTAATTACTTTGTTAATGCGAAAGCGTACTTAGCGAACGAGATACCGTCCCTCGTCGGTCTTATAACGCGGCTAATAATCGTTCAACATCGAACGCGACTCTAATTCCCCAGGGTCAAACCGTCTGTGTCCGTACCACCCTAGCCTCTAGTCCTTTTGTTCTCTCCCTCGCGATTAGGTTCCAGACGGGAAATCCACTTTGAAGCTTGCTTTAATCATTGCCGACAGAGATGGGACCTGGCATTTGATTCCCGGTTAATTAGCGTCCTTCCATTCCGGATGGATCTCAGCCTACATTTCCTTAAAGTTTGATCTGTGTTGAAACTAACACACTGCAAAACACAACGATCTTTTTCGTAGTTACCGTTTAAATGTTTCTCGTTCATTTGTGATAGTCCTGGAGAGATTACCATTTCTTTCACACCGATGTAATATTTACATTAAGGAAAAAATAATGAGAGAGAATGAAACAAAAGTGAATTACTTTGAAGAGAGATAATATTTCATTGTCGCAGTAAGAAGATCGTCGTCTTGACGTGAATGGACATTCAATCGCTCGCTTTTGCACACACGTCGAAACATTCAATTGCGCCATTGTCTTCATTTCGCGGTCTCTCGAATTCGGTCTGTATGACCCCGTCATTGTCGATCCCGTAAACGCGCATTATTGTTATTTGTTCCCGGTATTATGTCCCCTACTTACGACCATAAGCCGTTTTGACGTGATTCCGCGAGGTCTCCTAGCAACGACGATAACAAGGCTGCGCGAAATCGAACGGCTCGCAGAGTTACTACGATGTAAGCGATTATTGAATTTCTGGAAATGAAACTTTATACGACGTCCGTTTTCCCGCAGTTATACGAGGCTTGTCTGTGTGTACTGCGATCGCCGGACACGACCGACTGTTTACTACTGCGACGCGGCCTATCGTCGATCACATCCCTGCGCCTCTAATGACGCGCGCTTACCATATGTACCTAATTACGAAACACACTACTCTAATCTCCATGATGCGTTGATGCTTCGCGACGTCAGTTCAATTATCAACAATCGAGCTGTTATGCAGGTGTTTGAAAAATGTCGACACAGCCGAAGTGCGAAGATGTTAAATAAATAAAATATATATATTTCGCATAAACATCTAGCACATCGGTTCACGTTGATTGAATGTATTTTTTTCTAGTTTGAGTTTGATGAAGTTTTTGTTTCATCAACAATACGTTTTATTGGCAAAACAAAAGACTTAGCAAATTTTTCTTGCTGACCATATAGTGACTAATTTCTTGCTATCCAGCAAATCTTTGTTTTCCGTGATAAAATTACTTATTCTGAGATATTCCAAATGGCTGAGGTTATGACAATTCGACAAGAGAGAAAAACAAGCTCCTCGATATCTCCAGTCGATATATTCCGCAGCTGTTTACCGCTCGGTTATTGAAATACTTGTTGGCACACAGCGGCGCATCGATGAAAAGAGTTCCGAATTTTCATGAGAGAAAAGGAGGCAGGGCGGGTAAGATATTGTCCAACTTCGGCGACGCGATTCGGCGACAAAGTAACGAAGCACCCGATTTCCTTCTCCAACGATGAAACTTTCTTTCGTCTAGTTCCCGGGAGAGGAGGGTTTTAATGCAGTCGCACGCGCGCTCACCGCACCGGCGATGCTTTGTGTGTCGCTCGCGCGGAACGTATGCTATTATCGGCTTAATGAAGGCGACGACGCCGAAAGTTTCCCGTCGCGCGGAAGAGGAGTCCGCGCTCGTCTACCTCCCAAAACGGCTAACAATAAAACGCGGCGTTCGTTTTTCAGATCTTCCTGCAATTATGTCATTTTGTAGACTTCATCGGACATTTATTATGCTTTATTGCGTCATTTCGCGGAGCGAGAATTAATTACAATTATTATTCTAATTTCATTATTACAATTGTTGTTATTATTATTATTATTATTATTACGGTTGATAATTAATTGCAATAATGCGGAATGAATTCTGCCGACCTACGTGACTGATTAATTTCGTCGAAATATTCCACGCGATGTTCCGATGCTCTGCGATGTTGCGTGTAATAATGTTGCAACGCAACTGACTGCGAAAACTGACTGCAAACTCCCGGCCCGGAGATATCATAAAACGCCAGGCATCGTGATATTTTGCGTCGTATAACGGCGCGCGCCGTGTGCGTCAGCGTTAATGCGCCTCGTAACAAACACGCGTTACGCGATACATTCGCAAAACAGAAAGAGAACGCGCGCGGACATGCGGAAGCGCACGCGAGCAGTCGCGATGTCGCTCGGTGCGAATTTTAATGCCACGTCGTTTAGCGCCCCGGACGTCTACCTATTGTGCGCCACTCGCGCGGAATGCGATCTATTATCAATTTAATGAAGCGCCTGCGAGAGCGCACCCGGGAAAATTCGCAGCGCGTCGCAACCGAACACTTTTTAACTCCGGCAATTCCGCGAGAGTAACTCTCCGCCGAAAGTTACACGCGGAACGTGTCATCCGCAAATTGTTTCTCGATGAAGCTCGAACTTTCTCGTCGCGTCTCTCTGATGACGAATAAAAAAAAAATATTGGCACGCGGGAATAGAATTAATTGACAAACGTTTTTAAATGTTGAGCGATATGCGCGCGAGATTCCTGGAACGCGCACGCGTGTGCGTGTGAGTGCGATACCGCGTTTAAAATGCAAACCGCGATGTGTGACGAGCGTGTTATTAAACATTTCTGCGACTTGATTGAAACAGTAATTAGTAATATGAACATTTCATCATATTATCGTACTAAACAATCGATTACCACTTACTGTAACAAATGTGTAATTCGATAAAACGATTCGACGAGTCGCAATCGCGTTACAATCTTCAATACCGTAGCTGCGTTGATAAAAAAAACAAAAAGAAATCAGTAAATATAAAAACTGCAAATAGCTGTGGTAATTTTTTACATAAACATTATTCTATAAAAACGTAATGGACAATATTGTTATGTTCGAGTTTATTGTTTCTAGTAAAACTTGTTACGTGTTTAGTTTTTCCCGAAATTACCACCAGGTCATGCTCTGAGTCAGCTGATTTGAGTTCTGTTTTTTTGGTTAGAAAACAGCCGTTTATGAGTGGCATGAACGCTTCAGAAGTGGTCGTGAGTCCGTCGAGGATGACGAACGCAGTGGCAGGCCGTCGACATCAAAAACCGACGAAAACATCAAGAAAGTGAAAGAAATGTTGATCACTAACCGCAAATTATTGACTTAAACATTGCTTATGGATCCATTAAGGACATTGTAGTTAATGATTTGGATTTGCGCCGTGTTGCTGCAAAGTTGGTCCCGAAGGAAATGAATTTCATGCAAAAAAGGGACCGCGTTGACATCGCCAAAGACATGATTTCCAAGGCTGAATCCGAACATTCATCATTACTGGAGACGAGACGTAGGTTTATGAGTACGACACGCAATCCAGACATCAGGCGAGTGAATGGAGAGCTCAAAATGAGCCAAGACCAAAAAACACGTCGTTTTCAGTCAAAAAAGAAAGCGATGCTCACGGTTTTCATGGATACAACGGTATTGCACATCACGAATTTTTGCCAGAAGGTCAGACAGTTAATAAGGAGTATTATTTAGGAGGGCGTTATAAGACGTTTGCGTGAAGCAATTCGCCAAAAAAAGAAAGGATTTGTGGACAAGCAACTCGTGGATTTTGCACCATGATGACGCCCCATCGCACAAAAAACCACTACGGGGAACGCGCTTTAACAACCGAAAGGAGTGGAAAAATCGAAGACGGCTCTGATG